>JAAAKE020065771.1:0-25283 GCA_010014785.2 Anisolabis maritima
TATTCAATATTCCAAATGTAGTGCTTGTACTTTTTTAGATCAGAGTATTGAAGACTGGTAATTCATTCCATGGCCTTCATCTGTAAGTAAAAGAATCCTCTTAGGTCTGCATAAACGAATGTATGCGTTAACTTATTCCCCCCTTCTCTCCTGTATTCTACTATATTTACTATTCATATAGACGTCGAGCAATTAAGCTCGACAGCTACATTATCCTCAAATTATTTTTTTATTTTTTTTTTTTAGAATCAATAAACTTGTCACAGAAAAAGGTGAAGCCTATTAGTTTAATAGATGTTAGAACAAATTTTAATTGTCAACTAATGTGATTATGATAATGATATAATTTGTTATTCAAAAGATTTATTCTCAAAGAAATTTTTACAGAACAATTAAATTCCGAACCGCCGGCCTAGTAATTGTGAATTCCTAACCTCATTTATGAGGTGAAGTAAAAGCCGTCCTGATAAAGAGATCGGAAATAACACCAAGAGAAATTTTAAGATTGTCAAGTTTTTTTTTTACAATTATAGCTCAATTTAAATAAATAAAAGAAAAATAGATATTGATAATTTTACCTTATTTTTATATTCTAAAAAAAAAAATAATTACTCAAGTTAGTGTTTGAATAGATCGCATTTTCCCTGTGGTGATGATTGTTATACTACGTATTTAAATAAAGCTTTTATTTTTCAATTTCGATTGATCAAGCCTTTATAATAGTGAATCAATCTGTTTGTGAAATATTTGTTATTTTATTA
This sequence comes from Anisolabis maritima, assembly GCA_010014785.2. Taxonomy (NCBI): domain Eukaryota; kingdom Metazoa; phylum Arthropoda; class Insecta; order Dermaptera; family Anisolabididae; genus Anisolabis; species Anisolabis maritima. The sequence goes on from JAAAKE020065771.1 coordinate 762, forward strand.
TTTTGGAAACGGGGAAAAAAACTCTTAATAGACACACAGATACACAGATACACGATCAAAACTCTGTCTCTCAAAGATGGAAAATGCGCTAAAATTGAGTTAGATCCTAAGAATCCATAATTTAATCATATATAGAAAGATCTCAGAAATTATCAATTAGAGTTCGATCGCTATCTGAATATTAGAGAGAGGCGTTGCCTTCACCCTCTCTTAAAGAGAACGCAATGAACGCGACTTGGTTAGTGGGAGATGATAAAATTTCTAAAATTCCAAAATTGACTAGATTTTAATAACATTAAATTTATTTTAAATATACAAATGCAATTTTTCCGGAATTAATCTCAGAATAATTTTTAACTTAAAAAAAAAGGAATCATTCATATCGGACATTTATTTCGAAAGTTATCGTAAATCAAAATTTATTCCATTGAAAGAGAGATATACAGATGTCGATATGCAAAACATCATACAGCCAGAATATGTTAATATCTCAAACATGATTTTCCAGGCCGTATATACTACTACTTATTATTCCTTCAGAGTAAGAAAGTAAAAAGGATATAAACTTCAACTAAAATTAACATCAACAAGTTTAATTTAAATTACTCAATAAAACAATTAATTAAAGTATGAAAATTAAAAATTCCATATATTTATTAATGACCACATTATTTTTAATCAAAATGTGATCAATAAACAAAACCACAAATATCTTAAAAAACTTGCTTTGTAATTATATGTTTGAGGAGTGAGCGCAAAGCACGGGGTTCAAACGCATTGCGATAGTTTTTTTATGTATATAGTCATGAACAAACAGGCCATTTGTCCAGAATAATTACTAGTGATTATCCTTTAATGTTATATATCTATGTGTCTGTGAGGGTAGATAATTGTAAATTTAATCATATATCAATTACGTTCTGTTTATTATTAATATTTCAATAATGAAAGAAAAATATTTCATTTATTAAGTATAGAGACATATAATAATAAATTTAATATCAAATATGTTATATAATCAAGTAAAAATTATTTTTAATTATCGAATTTAATTTAGAAATTAATACAGTTTATTCCATAGGCAGGTATTTTCAATAAAAGCTTAAATCCCAATATACGATACAGGTCCAACTTTTTAACTTCCTTGCAGAAAAAATTTGTATCAGGCCGCCTCTAAAAGGGTGTTTCAAAAAGCGCGCTGGTTTGAAACACTCACCATTTTTTTGTTGTTCGTTGTTAAGAATCCTTTATTTTTCTTTTCTTTCATAACTCCGATTTGTTATTATTGAATGCTTTTATGTTTGTTTTCATGGTTTTAATTGTGAAAATGTTTTATTAAAACGGAGAAAGTTATACGGTAACTGTTAGAAGACTTCGTAGGGCACAGATTGAATCGTCAATTCGCAGACTTAGGAGACAATATTTAAAACAGTAGCCTCTCCGCTAAAACGCGTTGCTCGATAGTATACGGCTCCATGGTAACATAAACAAAAAAGTGCTCAATAAAAACAAATTGGAATTATAATAGATAACAAAAATGATAAAAACATTGTTGTTAACAACGAACAACATAATATATACAAATAAATAAAATCAATACCGGCGCGTTTTTCAAATCATTTTAAATTATGTCCAGATTAAGATTTAAAATAAAAAGAGATAAGTTTATAAAAAACGAATTATTAAAACAAATAAACAACAATTAAACCAAGAGAGACTAGAACAATAATAAGTTATACTTTATTATTTTTTGTTGGGACAGGCCTCATTCAAACGAAGTATTCTTAGTGAGAAATAAAATCACTGTAATAGTTGATAGTTTAAACTATTCCGATTATTTTAAACTAACTCCTGACCTTCGATTGGAAATATGGGCCTTAATTAATAAATCAATAATTCAAATATGAAAAAATGAAGTTAAAATAAATATTATTTGTAATCAAAATGGTTGTATTTTGATTGGTGAGATGAATCTGAAGGTCGGCTTGTCCCAGGCAGTGTCTTTACTGCCTTTTATCCAGAATTCCGAAATACTCACACAACTCAAAATGATAATGTGATAAAATTTACTCTCAAAGTAAAATTTTAATTATGTCATCCAATGAGAAGGCCAGCAACGGAGCAAACAACAAAAGATGAAAATTTGAATCGTTTATTGAAAACTAATATTACTGAAAAAGTTTTAAAATATTATTTTTCTTTTTTCTTTAATTATCAACAACATACTGGCCCCTTTTAATTCACGTTTGTTAAATATTCTCTCTCTCTCTCATCATCACTACATATTTTATTTTCGCTTAAGTTTTATATCCTTAGATACATCCAGATATGAATTAAAGAGCATTTTTGAAGTTAATTTATAACAGACATATATGTAAAATATATACCAGTAACCTCAGAACAAAAATGATTATTCATTCATTCATCTCTCTCGCTCTATCTCTATCTGTTTGTGTGCTTGTGTGCTCCAGCTAGCCTAATGTTAATACAAAACCGTATATTTGAAATGTGCTGCACCTAATATCTAATTTAATATTCATAAATAAAATAATCTATAGCTAGTATATAAAATACCTGACTTTCAAAATATTCATATGTTATCTGCTTATATGACCATATTTAGTAACATATTGAATTTTAAAATGGAAGTGTTTTAGAATTTTTTTTTTTCTTGAATTGATTTTTTTAACATTTTTACTTTCTCTTAGCCATATTTTAATTTCTTTCATCCAAAGTAATCCTTTCGCTCTAAAAATTTCTAAATGGACATTTCAACGGAAATGCACGCTTTGAATCCGAAAATATCATTTTCAGTAAATGGTTTTGTATGTGTGACACTCAGGGGCTCACCTCTTGTGAGTACCTGGATGGCGAGCATGAGTTACCCAAGCTAAAGCTCCTTTATGTCTGTCTTCCACCCTATTCCATCAAGCGTTAGGCCATACGACGGGCCGGCTTGTTCCTTCTCTCGGTGGCATCGATCCCAAAATATGGAATTAGCGACAGAGAAAGAAGAAGGTTTTGTGTTGTGTGGGTTTATCCAAAATATAAACTAAACTACTATTTTTTAGTTTCTTTCTTTTTCGAATTTCGATAATTAAAAAAAAATTTTATATATGAATTATCTCATTAAAGATATTTTGGTTTTAATATGTAAATCCCTATATAGTAAGGTTACTTCATTTTTGCAGTTTTTTGAGTTTTGTCTACATTTTCTTTATTTATAGTATTTCAGAAAAGTTATCGGTATAAAAGTTAATCTAAATTAAATTTTAAATAACTTTTATATATTGATTTTTTTCAAAAAATGAAATATGTAGAATTTTTGCTAAAAACCACCTTTAGATCGAGTTTCTCTGACAATCCGACTAAAAATAATGACCTAGTTATAATATAAAATTCCTACTCAAATAGAATATTCAAAATAATTGTTGAATGAATGTTATGTGTCATTATCAGATATTTTCATTATCTTTTTATGAATTTTTTTAAGAATTTCCTTCAAATTTTGTAAATTTTTGACCCCAAAAACACTCTCTTTGGAACAAATTAATACTCATTTTTTTATAATATATCATATGAAAAATTATTTATAATTCTATAGAATAATCTTTATAATTTCGATTCCCACTAAATTTAAATTTAAATTTGCAATTAATTTCAAAAATTTTCACATAATTTATTTTCAATCTCAATATGTTCAAATCCGCAATATTTTAAACTATAAAAGATATATTAAATATTAATATCATCTGATTCGAAGACCCGTTTATTTACAGGAGATGTAGATACCTTGTTCTCAGCGAGGTTTGTCAACGTTTTTTTTTTTTGTTTTTTATCTTTAGGTCTTTTCTTATTTTGACGAAGAAAACATCTAATTTTATTTCAAAAGAAAATTTCCATTCTTTTATAACAAATTAAATCCTTCGATAAATAATATTCTAAGTGTTTATTTCAACAAAGAAAATGATTGAGAAGCCATATTAATGATTCTGATTGTATTAGAATAAAAATTTTTTTTAACAAAAAAAAAAGATAATTAAGTTCTCGACCAATGAACAATATGTCGAATATGAATGTAATTTTACATTAATTCAATTTTCTTTATCCTTCCTTGATAGTAACCAAAACCCATATTTTTTTAAAGTGTTGTTTAATCTGATTCTGGATAGTCCCTGAGATAAATTGGTGGTCTCTAATACCAACTCACTCGGCTCGGTTGTGAAAAGATAATACACTAGAATTAATCTCTCCGGCTCGTTTTTCTTTTTTTTAATTTACATTTAAAAAAAATAATTTTTCTGGACTTCACATATATATATATATATATACCTACGTATTTTATGTATTCATCTATAAGGATTGATTAAATTTAAATAATTAAATTGCAGACAATTCCCGCTTCATTCAGAACTCCCAATGAAGTCAATTTTTTTTATGTTCTGATCTGAATTCGAAATGAATCACATAGGAACAATTAACTTGACTTATTATTTGCACGTTTTAATTTTTTTTAAACAATAATTGTTTTTTGAGCTGCCTGTTATCGGTGATAAATCTAAGGCTTTGATAAATATAAGAATATTTATAAATGAAGGCGAATTCCACAGAGAGAAAGGATGAGGCGTAGGTTGATAAGCATTTTTATCGAAAGAACAAATTATGATTTTTTTTTATTTTAATTATTTGCAATGACGAAGGTGGAGGGTAAAATATAAGCCTTGGAATACCCATTATATTTACAAAAAATAATACAGTAGTACCTCTTACTATGAGTTTAATGAGCGAGCTCATTTTAAGAAACAAAGAGATTAACACGAGAACTGAGCGTCGCTCGTCGCAAGAGTCAATATTTAGCTCGTAGCATGAAAAACTCGTACAATACACTCGTAGTAAGAGATACAAGTCTAATCGCTAAATACTTGGTATTTTTAATGCTTTTTTTAAAAGAATTTTTATCTCCTAGACAACAGAGATACAAGTTAATAATAATATTCCTCTTGTAGTCACAACTTGCATAACAAGACTGCATGGGGGTGAGACTAGCCTTCAACCAATCAAGAGGATCAGAAAGCTTTTATGCTGATTGGTTGCTTTCAACAACGTCATAAAATTTCTCTATTTAGAATTACTTATACGAAGCTTATACAAGGCGAAATAAATATTAAACTCGCCGTCTATGACTGCCACATCATCATGACATTCAATAGCCAATCAGAAGTCTGTCATGGCAAACATTTTCCGAATATAAAATTGTATAGATTTTTAATATTAATTAACATTATTTGATTGAAAAAGGGGAAAAAATAATCATAAAAAATTTGAAATTTAACCTAACGAATTCAATGGTTTCGTCACTGCTTGTAGTATTTTTATAAATGTATGGGCCTAATTTAACAAATATATCTTTTATTGAAATTTTATCACAAAACAAGTATTGAGTATTCACAGATTGAGAAAAAAATATTTTTGGTAGCAGGCTAATTTTTTTTTTTGCTTGACACCACGTTTAAAACAGGTGAAATTTTCATGTCTCTAGTTAATTTTATTATTTTTTTTCCTTTAATAATTAAACCTGAAAATGAAATTTTAATTTGAAATTTTACACAGAATTAAACTTTTCTGAATATTCAGATTTCATATAATATTTAATATAAATACCTAAAATATTTTTTATATATACACTAGGTACCCTGATTACTTGCTCCTCGAAGCTTTTGAATAAAATATATGTTGAGGACTGATGTACTCTTTTTAGTTTTTTTTTTTTTCGATTTTCTCGAAATTTGACCTAACGATTTTGATTAAAATTCATAAATTAATTATTTATTAGATGATTTTTGAAATTTATTAACCCTTATCCCTTCCAAAACTGTTTGGGGTCTACTTTACTCTTGTACGTTTTTAAGTTTTTTGTGGATTTCTCTTAAACCATTCAAACGATTTTGATTAAATTGGTTATATATATAATAAATTATATAATCTTTAAGATGGATCAATCATTTTCAACCTCAAAATAGTATGGAACACTCAATTTAAAGGCTCATTTACAAGCCTACTAATGAAGGGCACGCGCATCTCGGGTGCGCATCCTGCCTGGCTTGCCAGTCATATTTCAGGAAAACAAACAAAGTGCGAGTCACAGGAAATTTTCATTTATTAAAATAAATTCATGTTGACTGTGCATTGATTAGCTACCTAGAGGGCCGACGCCAAAAATCTGGCTCATCACTCAATTTCCCTTACCTTAGCTAAGAGAAAATTGTGCGTTTAGCCACACCAGATTAAAAAAAAAATATTTATAGTATATATTAATTCCTATAATTCTTTAAAAGATTTTGCAAACTATTTTTTTTCCACTTAAATGCAGTATATTAACACCCCCCTCCACTTTCGTGTTCCTGCTGGCTGCGTTTATATAAATATATAAAGCGAAATACCCAAGGGAGATCGTTCTCGTTCTAGATTTAAGAGAGCGCGTGCTTCTTTGCCTCTCGATGGAGAGCAAATAAAGACATTATTAAATTCATTATTATTAATTTTATATAAGACAAAAATAAACATGAATTATTTTTATTTGTAAAAGTGACATATGTCCAGTTGATATAAATAATTTTAAAAATTAATTTTTTTTATAATATCATGTCTTATAATGATAATTTATGAGCGTTTATGAATTCCAGGGGTTTTCATTTAATGGATTATGAATTTTATTAAAGAGTAGAAATGAATATTCTTATACAAATAAATAAACAAATAAATTTAATCATTTAGAGAAGAAAAAATAATATTTTTAGAAATGGATATATCTGGGCGATTAACACAAAAACGAAATTTTAAATTTTGTCATTAGTTCAATACTATGACACCAAGTTTTGATTAAAATTGGTCAATCACAAGTAAATCGTATTCTAACATATTTACATATAAATGACAAATTATAAATATGTATATATTTATAACATACGTATGAAATAACGTTTTTACCACTCAGGGGCTCACATCAGCACTTGTGAGTACGTGGATGACGACTACGAGTTACCCGAGCTAAGGTTGGCATTTCCTTCTTTCTAGTTATGCCATCCTTTCAAGGCTGTGCAACGGCCCGGCTTGCTTCTCTTTTCTGTTGCATCACTCTAAAATTATGGGCATAAGGATAAGGCAAGGCCAAAACCGAAGAAAATGAAATAATTTTTATAAAAATTAACTCACATTTTTTAAAATATTTGTCCCAGCCCGGGGATCGAACTCGTCTCCCGAACGTCCTTATCTCTACACAAATAGAAATTTTAAATATTTAATTTTTTGCCCCGCATTTTCTTGACGCCACAAATCTGGAATTGTTATTTTAACATTTTTTTTTTAACCATAATTATTTTCATAAGGGAGAGGGTTTTGACCTCTCTCCTTTTCTACAATAATATATACTGAAATAGAGGCTTGTTTTGAAAGAGGTGGTGGTTTTATGCCTTTAAGTCAATATATCTTTTAAGGTAAATGGGTGAGAGATGATTGTTTTGACATGTTTGGTGCCTCCCGGACTCGAACCGGGAACATGGACTTCCCCCCTCGAAAATGGAAGGTCCTTGGTCCAAGTCCGAGAGGCACCAAACATGTCAAAACAATCATCTCGCGCCCATTTACCTTAAATAATACTTATTTTAATAACATTTTTTACTTCTCTTTTTAAAATTTTTCATTTTGCGGCAAAACTAAATATAATTTAATTAATTTAAGTATTTCACATCAATTTTTTCCTCTTTTTACTGACAGATGTAATCCTTTTTACTAAAATTTTACCTTTTTTTTCTACTATCTTTTTGTCAATAATCTAATATTTCACCCAAAAAAAAAGCTTATAGATTATTTTACATAACACATGTGTAGATTGTTAAGAATAAGAAGAAACTCAAATAAATGTTTTGTTTTGTAAAAGAAAAAAAATGGTCGCATATTCATAAATGACATTTATTTATTTCTTAGTAAATACAATGCTGAAATTGTAGAGTTTTCTTTGAGTAATTGATCTTCATACTTTCGCACCTTTTGTACTAATTCTATAATCTTTTCAAACATTTAATTGTCCTATTTTAAAATTTTTTTTATTAAAAACTACAAAATAATCCAATCGATATAGATTCTCTATTTAGTTTCTTTAAATAATTTTTTTTTTTTTAATTTGAATAAAATTTTATAATAAATATGTTGATATAAAATATATATTTTTTATTATATTATATACAGCCAACTCCGGATACCTCTGCGGACTTGAATATTTCGTTCACTATATCTGAGGATCATTACATCCGAAATAGAAAAAGGGAAATTTAATATACATTTCTAATTAAGCGGGTCGGGGCCATTGTCTTAGGTTCACTATAGCCGAATGTTTACTATAAACGAGTTCAGTATATCCGGAGTTGACTGTATTAATATTTATATATTTTTTATTTAGCTGGATGTTTCTACCAAGGAAAAAGAGATTTATGGAAATCCGTTAAAGAATTCTGGTTCACCTCTAAAAAATTATTAGCTCTCTCCGTGTTAAAAGAAATACAGTAGAAGTCGCTGTCAGAAATCTCAAACATAATATTTAAAAAAAAAAGTATTTGTCTTTTTGCCTTTTTTCTTTCATTAATACGATAAACTTGTACAATTTATATTTATAATAAACGGAAGTAATTTATTTTATCTAAACGGTCGCCTAGGGTGTTTGTTTCAAATTACCTTGATAATATTTGAGGTTGAGACCTTAAGTTATTTAAGAGTAAATATTGACAGATACATAAAATGGGAAATGGAGAAAATGCAAAGCGCTACAGGTTGAATATCAGATATGAAATTTTGAAAATGGAGAAGGAATGTTTTTTCTTAGCCGGAATTTCTATTTTATTTTTGAAATTTTTCTTTTTTTTTTCTCATATGAATTTTTTTATTTTATGGAAAGACGTAAAAACAATGTATTAAAAAAATAGAAGACTATCGTAAATTGAAGAGCAAGATCATCATTATTAATGAAAGAATTTTGACCAGACTTGAGAAAGAGATTACTAGGAATTCTCTATTTATTGAAACTTTAGTATTGAGCAGGTGGAGGCGTGAAGGGATAACAGTGCGCACTGTGCAAACCCGTTGCTATGGTAACCACCGGATTTTCACAAAAGTCAGTGATGCCACAACACTGGCAACGCTGCTCTCGTCCGCATTGCCCCTTCATCGATTGCCCAGTACTAAAGTTATATTAAATAAAATATAATTATCGACCTAGAAGAGAGAAACCGTCTACCTATATACAATTAGAGCCATCTAGATGGGAGATAAGATATTTGACGATGTAACCGCTTGACGAATTCAACATTGAAAATCTATACCAGGCATACCCTCTTTAATAATAAATTTCTACTTTAACGACCCTCTTCATTCATTTTGAGGTTTGAGAAATTTTATAACTTTCCTGTACTTGAACTAGAACTTAGCGTACAAATTAAAAGATAGCCATCTATATGGACTATAAGCTGACCAGTAAATTACTCTATGTAAATTTTTAGAAAAAAAAAAAAAGCATATATGAAGTGAAAAAGTTGATTTTATCTCTGTTGCAGTATAAATTGATTGTTTGTTAAAGCATTTCATTACTGTAAAAAATAAAAATTATATTCTTATATTCATAAATATCATCAGTCAAATTATAAATTACTTTCTCTTGGCTTTAAAGGATTTCCCCTTCCAAATGACTAGTAGGGTCTGATATTATATCCCACTCCGTTCTCTATTAAAATAGTAAATATTTTATTTTATACCATGCGGTGCTTAAATTAGTTCGTTTCGGAAGACAACCCAAATGACCAACTCAAACTTTTAATTGCTCCAGAGCTCTTCTGAAAAGGACCACCCTCCCCTGAAATTAAATGTGTGGTCTGGTCTAGAGGCGCTCTGGAGCAATTAATCTAAAAGTGTGAGTTGCCCAAGCTCAGCAAAACACCTTGGGATAAGAAAAAAATTATATTGGTCACATTCAAGGCTCATATCTCGTAAGTACGAGTGGGTCGAGCTAAGACCAGCGTTTCTTCTGTTGCCTTTATGTCAGTCTTCATCATCACATCAATTTATATTAAATTTTAGTTGAAAATTTTATAACACCAAATTGAGATTTTTGTATAAATAAATATTTATATTAAAGTAATTTAAAAAAATATTCATTACTTAATCATATTATTAAATATTTATAGAATCAAATTTCCCCGATATTATTGCATTTTCCTCAGATACTACATTCTATCGAAATATTGAAATATTCTTTCTTTTCTATCTGGTAATAGCAAATACCATCAAAATTATTTTGTCTTGGAATATAGCATAAAATTTGAAATTTAAAAAAAGTTTAGAAAACTTTCAAATATTTTTGCAAACCATTTTCCATTCTAAACAATCCTTGGATCAGTATGTCTAAACTATGACGTCTTTCTATCAATTTGTAAATATATTTATTCCATTTGTATTCAATTATATAATCACTTAGTAAGAGATGATTCTGATTCTTTTTATATTAGGTACTTTTTCCACCTTAAGTGCATGGATACCTAGTGAGAATTCTTTTAGTTGTGACTGTAGCTACTCATGCACCGCTGTTTTCACCTCATTCCTTCGAAAACGCTCGATTATAACCCCTCCCCCCCTTCTCCCCTACAAAATATTCCCGCTTTTCGAGAAGAAAATTTTATATATATAATTGAAATTTCTTATACGAAAGCTAATATTTATTTGATGATTATATTATTTTATATATATATATATAACAATAGAGGTCTCATCTGAATTTTTTTAAGTCTATTCCGGCATCTGTCGCTATTTTTTTAGACTACCTCCTTATTTATTTATATTAATCGGTAGCTAATATAATATAAATGAATTTTTATCACTCAGGACTGGGAAAGAACTTATGACCTTTGGTACTTTAGGCGAGACTCATCTGATGATTAAAAACCTCACTCAGTTGCCGAAAAAGACTTAAAAAAATAATTAAATACAATTTGAAATTTTGTTTTTCTTTATAATAAATATAAATAAATGGGGAAGAAAAATACGCTTAAATAGTTTGGATAATTTCCCTTGACACGGGGGAAGAGGGGGAGGTTTAGGGATAACCTCCCCCCCTCCAATTGTATGTGTAAAAAAATAAAAATAATTATTACCTTTTTTATTCTTCTAAACTTAACAAATTTATCTATAAAATTAATTAATTTTAAAAGTGATACTCACTCACCATAATTCTCACAAAGATTTTCTAATCCGCCCATGAGAAATTCCTGGCAGCGGTTCTGATTGTTATTATTATTCAATTCAATCTTAGTCACCCTTTTATCTTCCAACCAGTTTCATCATTACAATTATTCATCATTCTTTATTAATACTCTTTAAATATATAATTATTATCTTAAAAAGTTCAAGTTAAATCCCCAAATGTCAGTATATAAATTAACCATCAGATCTTTATTTCGATATATATAACATTTTCTAAAAAAATTCCCTCTTTTTCACCTCACGTATTATTTTAACATTTTGAAAGTCATATGTATGATTCCCCAAGTGTATGTTGAGAGAGGACTCTGGGGTGTTATGCCTTTCGTTATGGACTTACGATGTCACTCTAATCTAATTTTTCACAGTCGACTGTCCAATGCGGGATCGCATTTAGCGTTGACAACCCAAAATGGAGTACTCAACTTAACTTAGAAGTATTCTCTTGAAATGTTACAAATATTAATTTGCAATCCATTTAGTGAATGCGGAAATTTCAGACAATAACTTGAAAATCTCTATATTTCAACTTCACTTAGATAAGGCTATCCTTTATGTAATAAAAGAGTTCAACTATAATGCTAATGAATAGAGTTAAATTCCCATTTCTAAACCGCCAATCGTTTAGAAGTATTAGGTGTCTGTAACCTAAAAGATGATTTTCTATCGCAACACTTTTTAGTGCAAAAATATTAGTAATAAAAAAAATATGAATTTTTTTTCCCTCTTAATTTAAAAAAATTGTTACTATTGAATAGATATCAATTAAGAAAAAATTTGTTTCATTTCGGACATAGAATCCTTTAAAATGACTTTAATCCTTACGATCCTGATACACCATTTGACCAAATTTTTCTTTATAGATATCATTTTTCCATTGATATAATACAAGAATTTTGAAATTTTTTTTTCTTTTATTATAACCGTCCCAACATATAATTGAAAAATTGAAAGTTATTTTAAAATATGATAATGTAATGACCAAACACTCGAAACATTTTTCAATAAACTACTTACTAGTGCGAGTAAATGATAGAAACAAACTGTTCAATGATTTTGAATATTTTTAGAAGAGAATATGAAATTGATTTTCAAACATTTGATCATATTTATTATTTCTGATTACAAGAGAATTTTTATCCCTCTCATATATCTTTTATAAGAGATGTTCTCTTCTAAAATGTCCACTCAGGGAAATCAATTGAATTTAAATTAGGAGAATGAGATAGCCAAATATTCTTATCTACAATCTCTATATTATGTGATGATTTTGCAGAATGTGCTTGATTTCAGTTCAGAAGAGAGTAAAATTCTTATTCAACTTAAAATATACTTCGTTGAAAATCCTTTGATTAATCGGCCATTTATCCATAAAATTGGAGTTTATAATAAAGAGAAACGATGATGACATATGTTTAGCTGAGAAAAAGAAATAAAAGGCCGTTTGTTAGGCAAAAGAGGACTGGTTATTTGATTAATTTTAGGGTTTAAGGTTCTATAATGGGACAGAAAATAACACAATCATGAGAGCTACTGAAACCTGTCGAGGAAATTCTTTAAAGTAAAATTTTACTGAATCTGTCAATTTTTCTGACATTTTTTTTTTTTTTTTATTGAAATTAATCAGAAGATCTAAAAAACGACAAAGTGAGAGAAGAAAAATAAATATAAATATAAATAAAATTAAGAAAAATATTAGTTAAATTTTTTAGTAATTGCGAAAAAATTTTTAATATAAATAAATAAAAAGTTTAAATTAATTTTTAAAATATCTGAAACGAATAATAATTTAAATAATTTAAATAATTTTTAAGTAGATGATATATGATTTATTTTTAAATAAAATTTCTTATCACTGACTAAATTTTATTCAAAAGGTAAGCGGGAAAATAAATGAAATTTCAAAAGATATTTTTCAAGTATTTATTCATAAATCAAAGGAAAAATTTTATTCTTGATTTTGTTATTAAATGACGTCTCTTGGAATAAAGAAATTCAGGGAAGAGAGTTAATAATTATAGGATGATCTTCTTTTTGTGTTAAGTCAAAGACTCACTTGTGAAGTTTGTAGAATCGGTTGAGGCCAACAGCACATCAAACAAGAGAGAAAAGAACTAGGAGTGGATGGTTTCCGAATACGACGTCGTTTTCGGACTTTATTCGGCACTGAGAAAACATAGTTAGAAAATCGGCGTCGTGAATGTCGTACAATTGACACCCAGTCTATCATATTGACGCCACTCGTTGGCCAGGTATGTAATTTGGCTCTTCTTATGTGTGCAATGGACTGTCAGCGAGTCATGGCTTTACCAATTTAGCTCACGGCTACTGTCTATAAGCGAACATATGTCAGTGGCGATGTATGTGTGCCAGGCTTTGCGCTTTGCGTTCGTTCGCGCCGACTCACAGATTCCCACATCGAGAGATTCGCCCTCCGTCAAAAAAGCACACACACAATCGAGTCAATGAACCATATTTAGCTACATTAACCATTTATTCTAGTCGACATTTCTTTTTTATATAAATAACAAACATTTTTCAAAAAGATACAGCATTGTATATATACACAATATATATATATATATTTATTTATTTATATATACCCTGAGTAAATAACAAGGTCAGAGAATCGGGATAGGGAGAGAGGATATTTTCATATTTCCCTCCTTTTAGTTATCAAAAACTAAAATATAAAAATTTAAATATTTATTCTCTAATAATTGAAATGGTCATAGCAGTAACTAGCAGGACCACCGCTAATTTATTAAAGCGCATATGTATTCATTTTTGCAGTTTGCATAAATAAAATGAAAGCAAATTTCATAAAAAGGCGCCATAATCGCTAAAACTTATAGGTTGTTTTTTAAAACTTAACATACTTCTCATTCGCTCTTTCCTCTACAGGTTGTTTTCCAATAACCGCATTAAGTGCTATATCCACTCTTGCTCACTCGATAGGACGGCCTTAAATTTCTCTTCTGAGTCTAGGATAGTTGCCATCTGCCCTTGACTGAGGTGAACATCTAGAGGGTAAAGAACGGTGCTAAAGTAAGGGAATTCACATTCGCATGATATCGAGAATAAATGAAGTAGAAGACTCGCCCTACTTGTGGCGTCATTGCGAATATAGCAAGCTCTGGGAAAGTAGAAGTGCTAGTAAAAGAACTATTTATTAAACACTTACGTATCAAAGATATAAACAAAGAGATAAACAAACTCTATCTTTTGTTTCTTATTATTAAATAATTAAAAGAAGAAAACCAAAAAGTTTTACATATTATAAAATTTACTAAATTTAGATTTTATGCAGCCCTTTTAATTATTAATTAAGACGAGAGTTTGTTTATTTATTTTTTATATGCATTTTATAAAAATAAAAAATAGAAATTTTAAAAGCCAAGTAAATATTAAACTCCGGTATGTATGCATGTCGACTACGAATTTCCCGAGCAAAGTCTGGCATTTATTCCCTTGTATATGTACCATAATTTTTCCTCTTCTAATTGATTAAATTTGAAAATAAGCCTAATTTGAACAAAAATTTTAATTAGGAAATTAATTATAATAAAAATTAGAAGTTGGACTATAAAAGAACCATACATATTTTATATTCTCAAGCTTCAAAACCAAGCAACTTTAATTATATGCTTAGAAAAAATGACAAATGCAAAAAAAATCAATATTTCTCATTTCAAAAATTGTATTTCATTAAAATAAAAATATGTTTAAATGGGAATAATAAAGCGAAAGGGAAAAAATTCCCTTTATGGATCATTAACTCAATAAAAAATAGCATAATCTATACAATACTATACTATACTCTTTAAAATATACTCCGGTTCCCCTGTAGGATAAAAGAGGGCAGGAGCTGTCAATAAAAAAGATGCCGGATGCTTATTTGATTACAGAAACGTGAGAGATTGCTTCATCATCAGTCGATGAACCATTAATTCATTGTGCCTATAGTTAGTCAAAGGGACACCACATATTATACATGTCCTTGCATATAAATATACGATTATGGAATAGATAGCTATGTGTGCACATAGGTGAATGAATTAGAGCTTAGGACGTGAGGGTGATGAAGAGTCAATAAAGTTGACCTGGTCTAAGCATCCGAAGTCTTTTATTAGCTGCTCCTGCCCCTTATCTGGAAATATAATTATTTAAACGCATCTTCAAAAAAAAAAAAAAAAAAAAAAAATTGGATGGTATAATATTCACGCAATATCGATAGCGTTCAGTTTATAATCCAATAATCGGCAAAATTTCATACTTTGAAATCGGCCTTTTTTAGATCTACAGTATATTTTTGATAAAAGAAAAAAAAAATTTATTGATGAGAAAAATAAACTTATTTGAATTCAACGCTATCTATATACACGAAAAGATGAATTTATCGGGTGATTGAAAAATCTCGCCAGTTTCGGTTGACAACATTGTTTTTTTTCATTTTACATTCCCAAACTATTATATATAATAGTAAGGGGAAAGTATTATGATTATGAAAAATTTTAAAAAATATCTTTACGTTTTAAGTAAAAGGACCCCAAAAAACCTTAATGTTCGTATGTGCATATGTGTGGGTATAGCTTTTATTTTGGCTTATATCTCTGGAACCCCTGATCCGAAAATAATGAAACTTTAGAAGTCTATAGCCCTAGGAGGGCCTAAAAAGTTATTAAATTTTGAAGCAAATTGGCCCTCAGAGTGCGGTAAAAAAAGACCCCCGAGCATATTTTCTTTTTTCTCAACATCCACTTGGTTAAATCTTTTGAAACTTAGTGATAATAATTGAAACGTTTGTCTTCAGTCCTCGATCAATTTTCATAACAATGAGAGCAGAAAAACGAAAAAAAAATTGTATAAGATGATAAACATACGAGAAACTCTTTGAATTTGACTTTTTTTAAAATGTAATTAATAAAAATATATTTATTTATATAAACAAATCCTACTTGACATGCATACCCAAAGAGAAAGTGTTGTAACTTCGTTGTCTATTTTTTTTATCTATTATAACTCTGATTTGTTATTATTGAGTGCTTTTTGTTTATGTTTCTATATAAAATTTTATTTCAAGCCAAATTTTGTCTGGCCTCATTCTTGTATACAAACAAACATATACAAACCAGATATCAAATTTTTTTTGTCATTTTTCTAAAATTTTGGGGTTTAAACTGCCCAGATTTAAAAAATCTCAGTTTTGAATAAAATAATTATGCCCAATTTTCTATATTTTCGAGTCGCTTGGATAACACTAGTTCTTTATTTCTTCATAAAAAATTACGGTAGTATTATATAAGTTCATTATTGATTTAGTCTTTGAAAGGGCCCTCAGCTCTCAGCTACCGCCTCAAACGCCTCTACTTAAGTACGGCTCTCATCACTACGAAAAGGACCTGGGACAGCAGATTTAATTTCGATTAGCATAATAAGAAAACACCACTAGTGAAGTTGAAGGGTAATTTGGGAGATTTAAAATACCCATCGCATTTTCAATTTGGTATTTTACATCGTGATTTAAAAAAATATATAGAGAGATTAAGAGCGAGCGAGCCTTTCTTTATCTCACCCAGGGAAAAGATTCTCTATTCATTTGGTAAATAAATAAATTCTCTATTCATTTGGTAAATAAATTTAAAGTGAACATTTTTCTTATTTGAGTGGTCTTTGTTTTTCTGATTTGTTATATTACTATATTTCACTCGTAAGCTAGGCGAAATTTAGATTAAACGTCATCTTCAATGGTGGCCTTTAGACGTGACGCCTGGGGCAGTTGGTTCCTTCGCCACCCTTTAATTACGACCCTCCAAACCCTGGGAGTCTCGGGCAAAGGCCCGGTTTGTCTACAAGCCACCCTCCTCGCTTAACCCTTTATATTTAATTATTTCGAAAGAAAAATTGAGGAAGAGTAATTATCTATCAATTTGCATATATAAAAATAATAAATTATGTATAAATATTATTTAAACATATAATAAATAATTATTAACTTAAATCGGGTCAATCGGGAATTGAACTCGGATCTTTTATTTGGTGGTGGTTGAAGGGCCATCTCTTTTGGGCTTCTTAAAACGGATCCAGCATTAATTATAATTAGTTTAAACAACATATATGTTTATTAAAATTTGAGCATAAGTAAGTTAATGAATATTTAAAGAACATTTCATTTTATCGCACGATTTATTTTTATCACCCATTTATTATAGGTAATGCCTATGTTATGTAATATACATTTCAATACAATGGAAGTATTTTTTAAATTTCTCTTTTGTCTTGCTATTTAAAAAAAAAAAAAAATAATAATAAAAACGATCATGAATAATTTTTATGGAAAAAGTCAATTGCATCTAAAGTTAGAATGAAACCGGAAAATAAAAGTTTTTAATTTACTAAATAGAATAAATTCACGAGCAATTGAATTTTATATTTGATATTTATTTTTATTATATTTATCATATTGTTTGAAAAACTAATTTTTTTTTTTTTTTTTGCTTAAATAAATACAAATAAAAGATGACAATTATAAGGGAGGAGGTAATTTCTCTACAAGTTATTTTATACGAGAGAAATAAGGCTTTCTCTCTATCTTTATGTATTTAACACTTTTGAAATAATAAATATTACTAGCGAAAACCCAATGAGCGATGTATTTAGGAAAACATTTATTAAATTATATACAGCTAATTTAGCTAAAATTGATCACCCTCCAAATTTTTTTTTGTTATTTAACAAAAAGAAAAGAGGCTCAGATAGTTACAAATTTCTTACTGTTTTTATAAATAAATCTTATTAAAAAAAATTGTATACAGTTTGGTTTCGAACGCGGGCCTACAACTTACAGGGCAAACACATTGACCGCTACACCACCCAGGAGTTGTCGCCAACTAAAAGACCAGGGTTCAACTCCCGGTTGAATTTAATCTTTTTCTTAGAGATAAGTTAATAATTATTTACCCGAGCTAAGATTAGGATATTTGCTTCTCCATTCATTTGTATCTATAATTACTACACACCTCGAATTATGAGAAATTTAAAAACAACTTATACTTAAAAAAAAAAAACAATAGAAAATTTAAAATATATTTCTAAGTAAAATTGTTCATAAATTCGATGGAGATAGCTAATATAAATAAGTTAATAAAAATATCTAATTTTTCAAGGTTTCTCTAAACATTTATTAAATAATTATTTTACATCTAAGGATCATTAGCTTTCGTTTGAGGTCTAATTGAATAAAAAATGACTCAGTAATTGAAGCCCCTGTTTATAGTATCGTAGTAAATAGAGGTTTGCAAATCACCTGTCATCTTCAATCTACCAAAAAGATCTATAAACAGATTTATCATTATAAACGAGAAATTTATCTTTTTTTTTAACTTTAAAATGGCCAGTATACAAACCGTCGAATTAATATATAATAAATAATAAAACTTACTTTATAATTGAGAAATAGATTCAATAATTAAAAAAATATAAATTATGAGTCTATATTATTAATAAAATCCAAAAAATTTATTCAAATTACAGCCTTTTATTACAAAAAATAATTTTGAGATAATGTTTCGTTTACGGAAATTGTAATCAATGGCTATTTAAAAATTGGTAGAAAAAAATATAATTTACAATGTTACAAAATGAATTATTACAAAAATACTTTCAATTATTACAATAAATTCATTACAAAATAGCCACCTCAAAAAAAGAAAAAAGAAAAATATGATCAAAAATAGAAGGAATTTTAAAAAATTATATATATATATATGTTAATTCCAAGCATTCATTATCAAAATAATTTTTGTTTGCTTTTTCTAAAAATGTTTTTATTTTAATAAACGTTGACTGAAAATTATTTTTGTCATAAAAGGCTGTAATTTGAATATGCTAAAATAATATATTATGGATTTTATTAAAAACTTTTTTTGAATAAAGATTTTTAAAAAGTCGCAATTTATGCAGCTATTTTTTGGAAAGTTTTTCGCCTTAATAAAACAATCTAAAAAATATAACTAATAAAGTTAAACGTCAGATTTGTTGATTCTCTTCGATTGATTTTTGTTCCCAATTAAAAAACAAAATTGATTCAGTTCCGGTTTTCATTCAGCTAATATTTTTCTTTTTTCCGTTCACTTCTGGTTCGAAACCCTTCGATAAACCTTAAGTTGAAGTAATTAAGATAAATCTATATTTTAAAGTTAATTGGTCAAGTGAAAGTATGAAAAAACTTATCTAGAGTTCATATTCATCCATCAACAACTCAGAATGTTAAATTTGGTATGATTACAATACACTGGTGCTTTGGTTAACGAAGGCCTTATAATACGACGTACATAATTATCGACGAGGGGCTGTAAGAAAAAATGTCTTGCCAGCTTTGGCTAACGACGCTACTTTATGTGCTAAATTTGGGTGTCCGTTCCGGGTTGCTTTGCGAACTCCTTTTTGGATTGCATTGGATTTGTATTTGTGATTAATTGGACCTAACCTCTGAAGGCTTGTGCCTCTTAGCAGGTCGTAAGTAAATTTATTTATTTTTTTATCTGTTGCAAAATTACCGTCGTTAACCAAAACATCACAGAATTTTCCTCCTGGGTAGGCCAACAAAATTTAAAAATCTTTAAAGCTAATGACAAAATTCAAAAAAAGAATATGTATATTTTTAAATGACAGTTCAAAAAAAAAAAAAAAAAAGATTTATTTCAATATTTTGTACTTAGGTGTTCACATATATTGAGTAGGTTGATTAAGACCATGAGTTACCCGAGCTAAGATTATCATTAATTTTTTCCCGTCTTTTTTTATTTTTTCTTGATTGATCTGGCTTATCACTATTGAAATTTTTTTTAAATTATTACGTCCTTAAACAGATATAAAATATATGCTAGGCACGCAGAATGAGAATCTGCTAATTACTTTTAGTTATTTAATAACTAATAATGTAGACTAATAACTCGTTAGTTATTAACAGATCCTGTGCTGTGTGTTTGGCATTTTATATCATTTGAATGACTCCTCTTTCCCCGAAATTTTATTTATACTTAGAATTCTTTAAATATTATTAAATCTTTTTATCCTTTGGTTTCAGTTGTATGGCAGACACCAAAAGAGCAATATCTCAAGGGGCTCAGTGATTTACTGTCTCTCGGTAGACAAAATACAAAATGTGAGTATTTGATAATAAATATAATACAATTGTAAGCAAGTTCTTTCTTTTTATTTATTTACATAAGGCCATGCGACGGGCCTAGGTCTTTTATTAGCCACTGACTTAGCCAGATCGGGAATTTATTATTAATTTTAGTTTTAAAGTTCCTTATGTAGGCTGAGGACAAAATAAAACACAAATATGGAAGGAAATGTATATAAACTGTTTATTCACAAATAGATTGTTAAATATCGATTCATAAACAAAGGATCCCATAAATCAACCCACATAACATAACTGTCCATAAACAATTTGCATAAACATAACAATTTTCTCCTAAAACTGAAAACTTAATTTCATACCATCACGTGGAGGCAACTACGAGTTAACCGACCTAAACGACGACATTTCATCAATCTTTTTTTCTTATTTTATCCAAAGGACATGGTTATTATTTTTCTACCTCTAAATTCTTTTCATTTAAGACGCTTTCTTAGTTGTTTCAAGTTTAGTTAGCTTGCTATATTTATTCTCGAAATGGCGGAGAGGCGAAGCAGAGGAGGGAAATAGGGCGGAGCAAGAAGCCTAACCTCTAAATGTATTCTGAATCTGGTTTTCCTGGTGTCCACGATCTTAGATGAAAAAAACTCAATATATTCTATATATTTATTAAAAAATGCAAAAATAATTAAACATCTTACCTGCTTGGAGCTAAAATATGAGTTATTCATTAAAATTTTTCTTAGATGTGTTAAGAAAACATATACATAAGGTAATTTGAGAAGACATTAGCAATTTGAATGACACGCTGATAAATGTTTTTATTTTATTATTTTAAGTCTCCATTTTTTTCCATAAAAATAATCTCTTATATATGTCTCCCCGTGTGATTGGATGAGCGACCATTAGAGGGGAACATTTTTGTTGTCATTGTTTTTAGAGTGGAGTTAATATTACTAATATTACGAACACACATTAACAGACTCTTACCGATTAACTAAAGTGGTATAGAAGTAAGTTGTATTTTTTTATTCTCCGATCAATACTCCTATTATATTTATAAATTTGTTTTTATTTTTTATTTCTTTTAAATTGTCTTTATACTTTTAGGTTTTTTTTATTATTCATTATTTCGTTAAATAAAATATTATATAAAACCGCCATCATGTTATTACTATTAAACTCTATACAAAAATATACAATTCACAATTAATTTTCTCTATTATAATGTCCCTTCAAAGTACACTCGCTAAAAAAATTTTGTTTTATAAATTACTAATAAATAAAAATAATAATAATAATAAAACATTAATTTGCATCGTAAAAATTCTCAGTATTTAGGAAAAAATGCGAAAAAGGACAAGGACGTATTTTATATATTTATAAAATACACTCATTTCTCTATATTATTTACAAAACGTGTTTCATTTATACCAATAAACTATGGTTCAAACAAATGTTTTTTTTTTTTTTTTTTTTTTATATTTATTTATTTAGTGAAAAATGCTTAGGTCATTAGCAGAATCATTACCAAAATTCACGGGTGAGGAAAGTTAATCGTCCTATTAAAAAAAAAAAAATCATGCGCATTTCAAATGTTTTGTGTGAATTTTTAAAAAGATTAAAAGAAATGTTTAAACTTATTTCAACTACGAGACTTTCGTTAAGAAGAAGACGAGTTAGAGAAGGGAGTGGGGGAGGGGCTGATTGGGTGGGGGAATATACTAAAAGAGATTTTATCTTTTGTCCAATATCTTTTTATTTGTGCCTGAAGAAGCAAAAACTTCATGAAAAAAAAAAGGAATAAAAAGTGGATCGCTTCAAAATTCAATTTATGCCTTTTAATGGTAGAATTTGAAAATATAAAAGGAATAATTATTAAATAAGTGAATTTTTTATTTTATCCAATTATATGTTTGAATAAATTTGAACAAAAAAATTCTCTTTGTATTTTTTAATTGAAAAAATAAATAAATTGTTTTTTAACTTGAAATATAATTATGTGAATAATACGAGCGAGACATTAGAAGTGTCTTAAGAAACAGAGATGGTGCGCGTATCTCAAAACTACTTGTAGGCCAAGTACCACGTCTTATGGTATGCCTGTTATCAAATTTTCAGGAAGCTACATTCATTATTTATTAGTTACGAGCTGCCAAGCAAAAGTGTTTTTTCAAAAATGGAATTTCGAGAAGTGATGAAACGCTACTTGCCTGCGTATGACCACCTCAAAGGAGTGTTTAGACTAGTTTAAGGCGCAGTCTGTTCCAACTGCTGGGAAGGCCATGGCCACCATTTTTTGTGATTCTAAAGATATCATCTACAAAAACTATTTAGGAAAGGGAAAAACGTTCACAGGATAAGACGAATTACTGGGCCGATTTTCAAAGAATTAAAGAAAAAACGACTCCACTTGGCAAAGAAAAAAGTGCTGTTCACGATAACGCGCCATACCATATAGCCACAATTTCTACTGCAAAATCAAATGCACTACGGTACCAATTCCTTCCGCACTCCCATACTCTCCAGATTTGATCCCTTGAGGTTTTTTTGTTCCGTAATCTGAAATTTGAAAAAATGATTCTGGGGAAAGCAATTCACTTCGAATAAAGTGATAATCGCTGACAAGGAGGGCTATTTTGCCGAATTTTAGTCATTTTGGAAGACTTGAAAAAATTGACTTGATGAAGAAGATTATGTAGAAAGTGAAATTTAAAAAATTGTTTTTTTTTTTTTTAATATGGAAATTAAGACACTTACTTATCTAGTCTCCCTCATAGAGCAGGAATTGATGAGGCAAAAAATCAGCATAGAACTGAGCAGATAATTTAGCAAAAGCGATTTGTATAAAAAACTTTATATTCTCGATATCACTGACTGATTAACCTTAGGTAGGAATGAATTTTTGAAAATAGAGAACTAAAGAGCGGTTTATCCGTCTTAATTTACCTACCACAAGGTACATAAATTCATCAGTTTTTTCTGGCTGGAATGTAGGCTGGAATTACCAACTCACCAATTGATTTTTCGATTAATATCACCAAAGCTCCTCTCCTCAACATATTTACAGTTAAATCTTCCTAAAAATTATGATCTGAGCATGCGTGTTCTAGAGGAGTTCTGGAGCAGAGACAGTACAAGGGTGAGGCAAACGAGGCATTTGACTCAGGTGAACAATGGGAAAGCGCGCTATTTTGATGAAAAATGAAAATTAATAAATTGCAAAATAAAAACTCAAATATATCTTTGAATCTTCGTTAAACTTTAGGTAAGTTCTCTATTAGATAAATTTGTAAAAATATTTCATTTTTTTTGTATATTACGACTATATGACTACAATATTATTTTCCATTTTTAAAGATGTAAGAAATATTTGTGAATATGAATTTAGCGCCGTTTGAGAACAGAATTTATATAAATGTATATCTTATTAATTTTCAAATGTTGGCACTGTTTACAAAGTATTATGTTTTCGATTTTATAGAAGTGATTCTTGATTTTTTAGTTTTAAGAGAAACGTGTTTATGCTTATGCAAATAGCTTATGGAACTGTTATGTTTATGTAGTTTGGTTTATGGAATCGTTTATTTATGAATCAATCATTAACAATCTAATTGTAAATAAACTTTATCTATATTTTCTTTCTTATTTATTTGCTTTCTTTGATTTCGGCCCAAACTATAAGCTTATGGGACGCTGCGAAATCTTCCAAAAAAAAAAAAAAAAAATTGTTCTTTAGAAAATGAAAAAATTAAAGTTAAAAGTTATATTGAAATAATATAATTTATTTAGAAATTTTGCTCAAATTTATGTTCACGTCACTGAAAAATTATATTATGCTGAGAGCACCTTAAGAATTTCCGGGCTTCTAAGGGCGCCAGGTACTTCAAAAGTTTGGAAACATTTGGCCTATTTTGAAAAATTTATAATATTCTAATTCATCCCATGCTGACAATCTTGCCTCGGGTAACTCGCCATCCACGTGAATAAATATTATTTTTCAGTTGAAAAAAAATTATCCAATCGGTCAAGCAATGTTCGAATCAATCTCTCTGTTAAGCAACGCTTGCCGTAAC
>JAAAKE020065882.1:0-25275 GCA_010014785.2 Anisolabis maritima
ATCCAATGTTCCAATCCAGGGCATACTTGAGGATTTGTTTACATTAAATATTTTTATTTAATGAAAAAATCCCTTCTTTCCGGGATGCGAACACCGATCTCCTGTGCAGAACGGCGATACCCTACCGACTACTCCACAGAGCCCTAATATATATATTTTTTAATTATAAAAATAAATAGGACCAATGATTATGTCTCTATTAAGGAATTTAAAGATAATTTCTAAAATATTGGCTAAAATTTTATATATTATACCGTATATATAAAATATAAAATAAAAAATACATTATATATAAATTTTAATATATAATATGAGAAAGGAATTGATTTAAAATAATTTTCAAATTCAATTTTATTGCACTAAGATTTTGACCCAAGTGACCTGGGCGTTAATATGTGGAAGGACAAAACAACATAATAAGCTAAGCCAGAAAGAAATTGCACAATTGTATAGTACCACTTTCCCAGTGGTTCTTAATCTTTTTTAAATATTTTCAAGTTTGACAGCACACTAAAATTGTAAGTAATGTTCATGATAGGTATACATTATTAATTTTAAATTTATTAATTAATATGTCTATAAAAAGAATAGGAAATAAAAAGAAAACGCTTAAAAGAGAGACTGCTACCATGCTTTTTTTTATTTCTAAGTTGCTTTTTAATTTGGCTGCACATTGATTGAGAATCATTGCACTAACCTTAAGAATATATTTGGTGGAATTTAGGGCATCCTTTGGATTAAACATGAAAAGGGTTTTAAGACCAATTATTTAAACAGTAATTTTTCATTGTTTTAGTATCACTTGACCAATTTCTTTCTGGGTTAGTATAATGTATAGAAATGGAAGCAAATTTCTAATTAACTTTTAGAAAATATAACTAAAATTTTTTAAAAATTAAAACAATCATTGCAGAAGCCTCTTCGAGATTAAAAAATAATTTTTCTCTATTAAAAAGAAATTGTTATTTTTCGATAAAAAAAAAAAAAAAAAAAAAAAAAAAAAAAAAAAAAAAAAAAAAAACTAATCTAATATTGAATAGCTTGGAAAAAGATTGTGAAAAATAATAGACTGAGAAACCGTTGCGAAACCCTTGGGGAGCACACAATTCCATAAAGGGTTTATTGATCATCCAACTCCACTCTTTTCGTATAGCCAGCTGGCTTAACAAAATCAATCCCGAATAAATAACACATTAACAAAATAAAAGAAGATTATTTTTATAACACAATTTATACATTTATTTCTATTTATTTTAATTTTAAGAACATAATTTTATTTTTCCTAATTGATAATTTACCCATTCTGAATGATGTTTTACTTTCTATTAAAAAAATCATGATTTGTATTATTGACATATATTAATGATACCAAAATGACTATACATGTTTTTGAATTAAATGCATTTCATTACATTTAAAGATTATCAATTTATTGACAAGCCCCAAAACCAGCCTTTGAAATAAAAGAAAATATTGAAATTTTCGAATTTCATTTTATCTCTAACCTTTTTAAAAGCGTTAAATGTACCTGTATTGTACATAAGGTACATAAATACCCTCGTGATTGGTTACCTAAACCCAATCACTAATGGATTTTTCCATTAATTGCCCCAAAACGCTGGCCACGCATGTTTTTTTGGCATCTGAGGCCATATAGACATTAAATTTTATATAATATATTGATTTACGATACAATGATTCAGGCATTATATCACTTGGTATCTAGAGACTGGGCCACCATGGACAACCCTTCATTTTTCTGTCCTCTCCTGAATTTCGTTTTCAGTACCAGCCCAATTTTTCTTTTCTTTTTAAGAGACCCCCAAAAATGTGCCTCCTACCTCTGATGGAATAATTGAAATAGGAGGATCGCAATTTTTATATAATGTCAAGGGAGAATTATAAATTCTTAGGTTTCTTTTATCTTTTTAAAATTTAAATATTATTTTTAGGACCAGAATACGGAACAACGGAAGCAGCTTGGAAAGGTGTACTTACGGAATCGGACCGTCTTTGTGATCTGCACCTTAAAGTCAAAGACAACTTATGCAACGATGTCATGCAACAGGTGAAAACCTGGCAGAAAGATACCTACCATAAGGTCAGCATGACTTGAAAAAAATTATTCTTTTTTTTTTTAATAATAATATTAATAATAATTTTATGTTTTAGTCAATGATTCAAACAAAAGAACGTAAAGAAATGGAAGATGCCTTTAAAAAAGCTCAAAAACCTTGGGCTAAACTTCTTGCCAAGGTGAACAAAGCCCGACTTGACTACCATACCGCATGTAAAACAGAACGAAGTGCAAGTAATCAGGAACGAAACGCATCTGCAGACAGTTCATTATCACCAGATCAGGTACTTAAATTAGCAGTTGTTTTCAAAAATAACTGACCTTTTTTTCAATGCCATACCGAGAGGTTATTATACTCTATTTAATATAAATTTAGTATTGAAGGTGGGAGCTCCTCCCAATCATTGCTCTGGTAACCACCCACATTGCAAGATTTTCACAAAAACCCTACGGTTGTTTACTCCCTTTACGAACATTGTCCGTCACTGGCATCGCTACATCGTTCTGAAGTTATATTAAATAGAGTATACAATAATGAAACTCATCAGTAAATTTCAATTAAAAAATTATTACCCTCATCGGCTGTTCTCTCGTAAGCAATTAGAATGATTGGTATGCATTATACTTTATGATAGTTGTCCATCAACCACTATACATGCAAAAATCAGCCTTATTCCCAGTTCATTTTTATCTGTAAAAATTCTATTTTTATTTCAAATCAAACTGATCTTTGGCATAGTGTGTTGGATTTCTCATAAATTACCTTCAAAACAAATTCCAAATAATCGAAAAAAAAAAAAAAAAAAAATTTCTTTTGTTTATTTTTTAATTGTACAATTAATTTTTAATTTATTTTATTGAGAACGCCTGCAGTTAGGCAACCGGTAAAAGGAACTGTCAAAATTGGTCGAGTGATTGCGAGGGGAATTGACTCCACCCTTTCCCCTTATGACAAATCTTTTTCTCAGAAATTAATTATTCCTCACTCAGATAATGGTTAACATGTCCTTCTAAACTCCTTAACTCACTCTCACATTGCACTTATCACTTATTTAAGCCCGGATTTAGCAGTTTTCCTAAATTTCATTATACTTTCTATAAAATTTCTTAAATTAAAATTTTTCTCGAGTGGGTAATACAAAGATCGTTTTATTTAATAATGAAGGAAATTAAGAAATTTTTTTGAAAAACACAAATTCAGATTCAAATGATGTTTCTGAATATGGGACTTAAACTTAGTTAGAGTTTGCTAACAAACAAACCTGTCCGCACAAACACAAACCTGTTTTATAATAAATATAAACCTAATTAAATAGTAATAATATCACTTTAAAGGTTTATAGTTTTCAACTTTTTTTTTTTTTATTGAAATTTAAAAATTTATCAAGAAAGCCTTAGGTTAGGCAGCCTAATTAGTCGAGTGATTATGAGGTGAAGTGATTTAATCTTTCCGCAATACCCTTTAGATATTACTTTTGATTCCGATGAAGAAAAAATTGTCTTTAACCTTGAAAAATAAATCAAGTAATTTTAAATTATATGAATTAGATTTTTTTTTAAATTTAGAGGCTATAACAAACAACAATTAAATCCAAAGAGACTCAAATACTATGAATATACATTATTAACACAGAATCTAAGGGATATAGAATATATATATATATTGAGTTTTTATAGGCATCTGTGGCCATTTAGACTCCTTATTTATTTATACCATTCGGTAGTGATAATGTAAATAAATTTTTGTCGCTCAGGATGGGGAAGCGAACCACTGACCTTTGGTACATGAAGCAAGGTCTTTACCTCTGCACCAAGGGACAAGGCAATATATATATATGTTCTGGAAGGTTTTCGCGGTTGGTTGTATTTGGAATAATGTTTTCCCGGTTGGTCCGCGTTGATTGTTGAGAATAACTCGACGTTTCGGCTCTCCTTTTGGAGCCATTTTCAAGAGTTTTGTGATAGGAAGTAGTCGTGGAGGTGGTTTGTTTTTGTTTTCGGGATCGCAATCTTGCTAGTCCCCAAATTTGGTCGGTGGATGTGGATATCACAGCCGTGAGTATAAAAACCCTGATATATATATATATATTCCTCTCTGTCTTTTAATTTAATTAATATCAAAAAAGTGATATAATATGTGAACTTACTCTCTACATAAATACTAAATACAAAATAAAAACACACTTAGACCAAGATAAATACGAAATTTTCTCACTTCTTTATATATTTCAATTTTTTAAATAATACAATTTGTCAGATACTAATATGAAACCGGCAGGTTTATACGCTTCACTCTTCTCTAAGACAAGTAACACAAGATTTACATACACTCTCCCCATAATTTATTAACTCAGACAAATTTGTCTTAAATAAATATTCAAATGAAATTTGACAATTCTAATTTATTATTTTCTTCTCCCACTTACGAAGAGAGATGAATATTAAAATTTTTTTTATCGTAATTTAAGTTTAATTAAAATATTATAATAAAATGTAATATATTCTCTGAAAGTTGAATCAATTAGAACCTATTTAATGAATTAATTGATTTCGTCTATTCTATTCCTTACAGAGAGCATCTCTGGTAAGCCAATCAGCATTTATTTAATGTAAAGTTTTGTGGCTTTGATATCCTCATCATCCAAATAACTCATCTCTTTAAAGTGAAGCATTTTATTAACCATTTGAAATTGATTGCGCTTAATATTAATATATATAACTTAATTTTATATAAAGACCTATATTTTCTTTAATATTAATATTTATTTTTATTTCTAAACTAATAATCAATAAACACCACATTTCCTTGATTATTTACAATATATTAGCTATTTGTCTAATTATTTTGAATTATTATCTAAATTAGATATTATATGAATAATCCTAATTTTTTTTAATTATAGGAAATTAAAAAAAAAATTAATTAATATAAATATTGTTGTGCTTGGATTTAAAAATAGTAAAATTTCCTTTAAGTTAAGATTTTTCTTAGGAGTGTTTCTGAATACAAGGCTTAGTGTAGATATTGGAAAAGAGCCTTAGCAAAAAGTGTCCGATGTTTAGCCAAGGGAGGTGGAATATAACTGAGAGATTAAATTTAGTAAAGTATTTTTTTTTAATCGAGATCTCACCCCTGTTGTTTATACTACTTTTTGGCAATAGTCATACGAGTAATTGTGGTATTTTATTTGAAATTCAAACTAGATATATCACAAGGATATCTTTTGACCAAAAAGAGAAAAAAATAATTTCGAGACTTTCTTAGTTATTTTTGTGGGCCCCGGTGATTTTTTTCCAAATATTTCCTCTCTCTCTCTCTTCCCCTCCCCCCCCCACTGGTGATTTATTTAAAATATTCACTATCCATGAGTGCTTGCTGGAAAGTGCTGCGTGGTCAGCTGTAGAGTAGCTAAACAATTAATGTGAAATCCATTAGGGAATTTGTCATTTATGCTGCCTACGTACGAATTTTTGATGATAAACTTTCGTGAATATTTAGCAAAATTATATCCTTGCTTGAAACTAATTTAATTAAATAATATATATATATATATGAGATCAGACTAATTATTGCTCTTCTAGTTAAATAAATTAAAATATATTGGTATATATTTCAAATAAAAATTATTATTAATAGTATCGAGCTGTAAGAAAATTTGCCAATTTGGTATCTATTTTTTTTTTTTTTTAATATCTTAAATTTGAACATAAATTAATTTTTTTTTTCTAGGTAAAAAAAATGGCTGACAGAGTTCAAAAGTCAAAAGAAGAGGTTCAAAAAGCAAAAGAAAAATATGAAAGTGCTCTAGAAGAAATTGGACAGTATAATCCTAAATATATGGAAGATATGGGTGTTGTATTTAATAAATGTCAAGATATGGAAGCACAAAGACTGCAATTTTTCAAGTCAATTATGTTTTCCGTGCACAAATGTCTTAATATCTCTCAAGACCCCGTGTAAGATTTTCTTTTTCTTATTTATTAAAATATATTTGCATTTGTTATTATGATATAGAAACTAACTGAAAGAAGAAACTCTGACCATGATGATCACTTATCATGGATTTAAATAATTAGTACGCTACTCAATTCTTCTATTGAATTAATGTATCTGGATTGTAAGAATGTAAATAATGCGTTTATCTTAATCAGGTGTCAAAAAAATTCCATATTTGTAACTGAACTAATAATAAGCCCGTAGGGGACGTAAAACTCTTGTTGCTTCATGAACTAAGGGCTTCTTGGGCGATAAAATTTATTACTATCAATTAAATTATTAGTTTGTTTTTTATTTTTGTAATCAGCAAGAAAATAAATAATATTAAAAAATTTTCTTTAAAATTTTTTACGACCGGTTTCGGCTCTTATTTAACCTCCTCAGGTTTACATTTAATTGGGAAGATTTCTCATTGACAATACTTCAACCCTGAAGATGGTTGTATAGTTGACCGAACGTCGACCTGATTTGAATGAAAAAATATATAGTTTCTTTCTGCTCTTTCTTTTTTACCTTTACTACAAGATCTACAAAGCTATCAACCTTTAATAAATTCTTAATATATAACAATCATTTTTTGAAGAATTTAATATATTTAGATTTTTTATATGTCATTTGACATCTCACCTGATGACATGATTAAATCATGGTATAAATAAAGAAAATTGTTAACTTCAAAAAATGATTGTTATATATTTAAAATTTACTAAATGTAAACCTGAAGAGGCTAAATATGAGCCCAAATTGGTCGTAAAAAATAAAATTATCTTTTAAAGAAAATTTTTTTCAATATTATTCATTATCTTGGTGATTACTAAAATAAAAACCAAACTAATATTTATTCTTTTCACTCCAATTAATAAAATAATCAGTTAAATTATATAAATAGGTTTGTAGTCCAAATTGCCTCAGATAGTAAAAAGACTTAAAAAAATTAAGTCCACCCCCACTTTCAAGTGGGAGTAACTTTGGAGTAACTACTACCTCCTCTCTAGCTGATAAATTTTTTAGTATATATGTAAAATGTAAGGCCTCCGAATATTCTAGGAAAGGGGAGTTTAGTGAAGGCGCAGGTGATAAATTATATACTCTTTGAAGCGATCTATTTCGCTTTATTTTAAAGCATCATCAGGCCTTGCTGAAACATACAATGGAGAACGAATTTATTTTGAAGAGATGACAATTTAAATTTATCTATCTATATGATTATTATTATTATTATTATTATAATTTTTTAATCTTTGAGTATTGGCGCTAAAATTCACAATGAGCCCCCTTCGTCTGAAAAAAAATAAATTATTTTGTATTTTTTATATAGATTACCTCAAATTTATGAAGAATTTCACCATACAATACTCAACGCTGATCATGAAAAAGATCTCAAATGGTGGTCTAATACATACGGTGTCAACATGGCAATGAATTGGCCTTACTTTGAGGTAAACTTTTTGCAATTTTTTGATTGATATAATATTTTTTTTATTCTTTTTTTTTTTAAATATGCATGATTTTTTTCATTTGATATATTTTAGGTGGATCAAAAATTTTTAATCTTTTTATTAAAACTTTAAAAAAAATATCTCATTTTTCCAAATAACAAATAAATTTTTTTTATGAATTTTTTCACTGGATTAAAGTTTTTTTATTGCTGTATCATAGAATAAAGGTGGATACATTTATAGCCATTTGCGCAAGATCTGCCTATCTATCGTCACCACTCCTTACTGGTCCTCTTTGACTCTGATATTTAATTGAGCTTGGCCTCACCTCAACAAAATAAAATGACCAGAAAGGATAATAACAGGTCGTCATTTTTTGCACATGGCTTCAGACGCGTCCTCCTTCATTCCGATTTAAAATTAAATTTGATTCACCCACGTATATACCAAATACAATTTAGTTTCACATTATTTGATTGATTATTGATATAACAAATGTCTTTTGTTGTATTCTTTTTGAAGCAATTTTATTATGTAAATTTAGTTTTTTATTTTTGATATGTGCATTTTTTGCTAGAAGTCTGTGCATGGCCTGTTGTGTATATGTCTATTCAGGAATATACCGAGGAATTCAGGGACATTACCAAGGGCAGCAAATCGAAGGAAGCCCTTCCAGCTGGCAGCATCACACTCATCAACCAAAGACCGGTCGGCGAGGATTTGCATGTAAAACTTGCTTTTTTATTTAGTTTTTTATATTGGTTTTATGAATAAATGCATTTATATTATGATTATTATTTTGCACGAGCTATTTTTTTTTTTCAAAATTTTGCGGTCTTTATGGTGAGATATCCAAATTATTAGTAATTAAAATAAATTTTTTTCAAGAAATAGATACAGTCCCAATTAATTAAATAGAAATCTTGTGATTTATTTGTTACAGATTTAATAAATAACTCCTTTTATTTTATTTGCATTAACCAATTTAAAGTGAAGTGATATAAAAAATTTTAGAGGCTTCTTTCAGAAATAATCTTATGATTAACAATTCTATTTGAATGTATAACTTTCATTTATTTACTTAATATCTCAAAAAAAAAATAATAATAAATAAATAAAAATCAATCACCGGGAACTGAACTTCTGCTCTTTTTCTTCCCATCTCAGGGGTTCAGCGTAAACCAAACCCAGGCTCGATTAGAACTTGATTTTTTTCTGAATTATGAGCTAATAATTGATAATTATATGTTTAATTATTTTTAGATATTTATAGTTCGCTATATAATATAATTTATTATTTATTAAATCTTTTTTGAGCTATTTATTAGAGCATGTTCCAAATGAGTTTGCTGCCATGTCCACTGTCAAAGACTGAAAACAACCTTCTACTATTGAGATAAAAAACAATTCCCGCTTCCTACTCTCAATTTCAACAGCCTTAACTCATGGCTAGAACTGGAGTTAGGAGGTAATGTTTTTAATAATCAATCTCGAACAAACACGAGTATTCCACAAAGTCACTCGATAGCAAACTCAATTGGAATCTGCTCTCCTAAAATAATATGTAACAAATAAACTACAAAATTTCATTTCAATATTGTCATATTTATTCTAATTATTGCCAAATAAATTTATCAATTTTTTTTTTGTTATATAGGAATATCCACCCACCAATAATAAATCCGCAGCATCTAAAAAACCGACCATGTCTACAGCTCCACGTATTAGTCAAGATGTTACACAGGATACTAAAGCATCAGGAGATGGATTAGACGGCAAATCATCGCAGTCTAAAGATAAATCATTGGAAACACAAAGAACACCCACACTTACTAACGGAGGATCAACACGTTCTGGTGAACAACCAAATCCATTTGATGAAGAAGAATGGGACGAAGAAGCTGGTGATGTTCTTGTAGACAATGGTGAACCAGGAGTCCCCGTTAAAGCTCTTTATGATTATGAAGGCGCGGAATCTGACGAACTCAGTTTCAAACAAGGTCAGCTTAATTCTCATTTTATATTTAATATATATATTACGGTTAAGTCTAACTAATTATTTTATGAAATATCTAAATGTGATTGTTAAATTGTTACTTGCTATTTTATACTTTATCTAACTAATCTTTTGAAAATTGGCAGCCTTCAATATAAAGTATATTATAATATCGTTAAACTCGCGACTAGTAGAACTATTCAATTTCAGTCTTCCCTATGAATTGAATGAATGGAATAACCTTCCTGCTCTTCCCAAAAACTTACAATCTCCAATCTTTCAACCTCTCTTATTCCTGTTTTTCCTGGTTGCATGTGACCACTGGTCATTATAGGTCCGTTGAACCTTATGCTTCCATATCAAAAAAAAAAAATATAATACTGAACCGAATAGTTCCGAAACTACTGAATTACAATCGAATTTTGTTTTGGTATTAGTTTTGACTTAGATTTAATACAATTTGCTTTAATTCGGTTCATTAGAAAATTCTTTGCACTTGCACCAATTTTAATATAAAAGTCTCTTCTCATATTAATTAATTTCCTTCCAGGTGAAGTGTTTGAAAAACTTGAAGACGAAGATGAACAAGGCTGGTGTAAGGGACGAAAGGACGGAAGAGTTGGTCTTTATCCAGCCAATTATGTTGAACTGGTTGCCGCGCAATAACCCATTATCTCTTCTTAAAACGAGTGCTTCCCTGCCCTTAAAGGGCAATACTCAATATTTATTTATCAAGTCAGGTATTTGGGTTGTATTAACAGACTTGTTCTCGAAAAAAAAAAAAAAAAAAAAACTTGTGACTTGTGGCATATAAAAATAATGACTTTTTGAGTGGTTCGAATTTCCCTTCCTTTTTCCCCCACGCAGTTCGATACATTTTGTGTGCGTTGTTAACCGGAAATGTAAAAAAACGTTTATTTAAAAAAATAAATAAATACAAAAAAATAAGAAGAACATTATTCATTTGTTATTCGGCATAGTTATATGAAGTTTAAATCTTTTTAATTCTACTTTATCATAATATATTTTGTTGTAATAGTAATTATATAAAATTTAAATGTTTACAGATATTTAACTATAGAATTTAAGCTTAATGTAGGTATGTACAAAAATTAAGATTATAAATTCTATTTTTGTTTTAATTAAGTCCTGAATAATTTTTATTATTATATCATTTCCTTAATTACAACTAACATTCATACGAAAAGTGAATGAAATTTAACCAGACTTTAATTTTTTTTTTTTTTTTTACAATATTATTTCGCAGAGGTTTCTCTACATATATTTTCTACTTTTTTATGGATTTTTCAAGCAAATCAGAAAGTGCTTACTAGAAGGATAGGAGGGCACGTCTGTCTGTTGGGAAGAAATGCCTTCTAATAATTGGTAGTAGTCCTTCGACTTTGGTATATAATGATGTATCTCAGGTTTCATCACATGGTCAGTTGAAGAGGGCCATTAAGGTTATAGTCTTTAGTGGCTATCTTCGGCTTTGGTATGTAATGATGGTACATGACCTAAATAGAAATTTTCTTGAAAATCCATAAAAAAGGAAAATACTATCTTGTATCTAATATTGTAATAAAAAATTAAAAATGACTGTCGGTTTCAATTTGATTCATATACATATTAAAATATTCGTTTGATTATTTTTGCATTTTCACATAAAATTAGTTCTTCATTATAAATATATATTATATATAAATTTATATATTTGTTAAATTTTGAAAGTAGGAGCCACCAGACCAAATTGTTAATTCATTCAAAGCTCAACTCATGAACTTTTATCATCCATTCAATGTAGGCTCTATATGTTATATAGTTAAAGAAATTAATTAAATGTAAATAAAATTAAATTTAGAATTTAGTTAATCTCTAAATTTAAAAATACATGAAATTTTCTAATTTAATTGATTAGTGTATATAATAAAAAATAATTCTGGCAAATAAATTTTACATATTAAAAAAAAATTGGTCATTGTTCGTATGTACAGTGTATTTAAAATTCGAAAATTACTTTTGTAATAGTCATTTTGTTTGTATATAATTAAAAACAATGCTTTTTTCAAATTGTTTTCTTCTAATCATCTAATAAATAAATATTATTTTCATATTATTTATTCTCTTAAGTTTATGTATTACTGAAATAATAAATTTATTAACAAGGAGAACCTCCCAAGTGTAAGAATGATATCGGGATGAGCTTTTAGACGTGATAAATTCAGATAGTTAATAGCCGTACTATTTCTAATCATTTCAAGAGGTCAGCAAATGTTCCCCTATTCAGATACAAATCATAGTCACCCTGCAATTTGAAGTGAAACGAGAAACAAGATGGCTGCCACACCATTTGCGCTTCACGATCGCTTCTTGCTTCACTTCAGATTGTAGATCTCTATAGGTAAGACTATGATTTGTATCTGAATTGCCATAGAATGTGTGCTCGGAACGTTGTTGTATACAAATAAATTATAGTTAAATAAAAAATGTAATTTAACTATGAAACCTTCAATTCCAAAACACTCTTTATCTTCTTTCAAAACTATAAAAATCCATCCCGATCTCTGACTTATCCATAAGAAATTCTCCTTTAAAGAAAAAAATGAAAACTATATTGTGATTCATATTCATTTATAATTTAAGGATTAATTTTGATCAAGGGAAACCCTAAAAATGTGATATACCTAAATGGATTCAAAGAATTCAATTAAAGAGGACCAACAAATTGGAAATTACTTGCATCAAGTTGGAAGAATGTTTAAATCCTTTATTTAAATTTATTAATCACTAAATTATATATTTGACTCGATTTTTTCTAATCATATTTTTTTAATAATCTTATAAATACGAAACAAAAGACAAAAAAAAATCTTTTTTTAAACATAGATCTTGGCAACTATTTATTCCCTTTAAATAAATTATTTAAGAGTCTCAATTTCTATATTACATATATTATATAGCATAAATCGGAGAACCATGACTGTTTAATTTTCAATTGTGCTCAATTAGACATGTATTTATTACGTTCTTACCTCAAATAAATGCTAACTTAAAATATTTGTAATTCTAATATATTTCCAAGTTTTATCCACATATATATATATACAAATAAAAGATAATTTTTAATTAGAAAAACCTTTATTAAAATAAATATATACATAAATAATATCAATAAAATAATATATATAAATAATATCATTAAAATGCAACAATTATATGATTAATATCTGTATTTTGTTGAATAATCTTTTGGAGAGACGAGAAGCCCGCGACCTTTTTTTGCTCCTCTATAAATTGTTTCGATTATGTCAATCATTTCTTGTTTATTTTCCAAAGGCCAATTAATTTTATTTTTGTTTCCTGTACCTAAATCAATCATAATATGTTTGTTTTAGAAAAAGAACATCACTGTGCATAGATCGTACAGTTAATGCCTAAAAAAAATAGTGATTTATAAAAAATAATCTTAAAGCCCCTTTCACACTAGCTCTCTTGGGCGTCACTCCAGGCCACTTCTTTGTCTTTCCCTCGCTTCACCATTCAGCCACAATGAGAATATTCAGTCATAATTATATATACCAAAATTTTTTATTTATTTTCAAGAACTTTGGTAAAATCCACCAAATAAAGAAGAACAAAATTTTTACTTTTTCTGCAATCGAATAAAGAACTTTATCCATTTTCATACAGGAAGGAACCCAATCATGGCCAAATCGAATTACCTATAAAATATATAATAAATTTAGCAAAATTCAAAAAATATAAATATAATGATTAATATATATATTAATATACCATACCATCATTACACTTATTATTATAAAAGTGATAAATGGCAGTAAAGTTGTACAAGTTCAGAGGAGACATACTGAGGGGTCAGAAGTATGGCCTTTCTCCATGACCTCCCCTCTATCTCAATTTGAATAACACTCCTTGACGGATTAATAAGAAAATTGATAAAAAATGGATGTTTTCATTTAGAAATAATATACTCATAATCCAACACTTGAATATTTTTAACAAAAATAAATAAGAAAAACCCGCTAAGAAAATCGACACACCTAGACAGATATTATTAAGGGAAGTAAAATGACTATTTTTTCTGAATAATCTTTGGATAGAGTCTAAATTAGCTCCAAGTTTAAGGAATTTGGTTCATCTGATTAACAAATATCAAAAATTTTTAGTCATTTTTATCATTAATCAATAGGTAAGGAGATAGCAGATGGTTCACTAATATATATGTTTAAGTTTTTGTATTAGTGGAACCATGAAACGTGAAGATCTTTAAAGAAATTTGAGCAAACAATTACAAAACTTTTGATATTCCAGATCACAGTTCAGGAGAACTAGCAAATGGATACACTAGTTTTTTTAGGGAGGGGGAGTCAGGCCAGGAAAGGTTACAGAAAGAAGTTTTGCATAGTCGACATACTGGGGGGGTCGAGACACTGGTATAGCCTTAAATCATGGGGGGAGGGGGGTAATGAATCTAATTTAAATGTAATGAATCAAATTTAAATATATACGAGTATATATTTGTTGATATACAAGACATAATATATTAATAAACAACAATGAACATTGGAAACAATCGATATTTAATATTCAAATTATATATAGAGAATATTACCTTAAAAGAGCCAAGAGATGTGGGTTCGGATCCCAGGCAGTCCGTTTGAAATTTATTTAAAGCAATTGGATACCAATTGATTTAAATAAATATGGCTGGATAACAAATATCGTAAAAAATAAATTGCTAATGATTTAAAAAGTCTATATGGCTCAGATGCCGAGAGACTTAAAAAATAAAAAAAATAAAAAATATATGGAGAATATTAATAAAACTCTTAATTAAACTAAGATTTCAAGAGTTCTATACTAATGCTAATTTGCTAATTTTATTCGGACCTAAATCATGGGGTCGCAATATAATTGTACTGTTTATAGTCTAAATGGCCTCGGCAGCCAAAAAAGAATTAAAATTGAAAAAAATATCTCCTCCCCCCATTATATACGATCAGAGGTATGGCTTTCCGCCATGACCCCATCCCTCTTTTTGACAAAATCGAAACAATAGATTTTATTACCTGCCAAGAAGTACAGAGGGAGTGCAGACTGAATTGAAGTATTAAATCAGGGCTTTGAGAAAGGGTGTAGGTGTTAGAAAATTACTTTTATAATATAACATTTTGTATGTATAAAATTAAAAATTTATTAAATATAAAATTCTACCCCTAGACCCTCGACGATCATGATGAGCTTAGAGAATAAATACTAGCTACCAATTTTGTATATTATTAATTATTAATATAATTAAATTAAAAATTAGGAAATTAATAAAATATTAAATATTGTTGCTTATTAATTGCTTACCACTACTCTCTATCTTCTTCTGACAGAATTGCTTGATCAACCTGCCATCGTTATGAAGATGACCTAACATATATAATGACATGATGATTAAAATTTAAATATTCTAATTAAATAAAATAAAAAAATACTTAAATTATTTCCTAAATGACCTGGAAAAAGAAAATTATTAAAATTATTGATTTAAAGACACTCCCTTATTTTAACAACAATAAACTTATCAACGGAACACTTGGATGTGAAGAAATTTGCCAACGTTTGTATGAAAAATAATACTAAATAAATTTAATAATAGTCTTTAAAATACAAATTTTATTACAATTATATAATTATATAATTGAGATTGTGTTCAAGAGGAATACAGTTGCATTGGTATACTATGCTATTGTAAGACCAAAATAAGAAAAATCTTGAGGGAATGAAGATCCACCCAAACTTTTCCCTCTCTAACTTTAACCCCCAGGTTTTTATGACGAATTGTTGCTGATAGCTCTCTGACTCATGATCTGATTTTGTTCATCTTCTATAATGGCATCACCCGGCTTTTGAAAGGGGTTCAAGGAGGTCATCGTCAAATATAGTTTCAGTAAATATCATATAGCTGAATCACATTAAAATATTAAATTTTTATTTGTATATTTACTATTATTTTAGAACAGTGTTAAATTAATAATTACTTTCTTTTTGAAAATAATTTAGAAAGCTCTCGGCACCTTATATATATATATACTCTCTAGGAATAACTTAGTGGAATTTAATTTTTATAATAGGTTATATTGGCAACAGTTGTGAGTTGCCTTTGGCCGCTGCACTTCGGGGCAGCAAAGTGGGTGGACCAAATGGCGACAGCAACACTCACCGACATCACTCAAGAATAACCCGAGAATTGCCCATCGCACTCAAATCCTCACCTTTAATCATTAATTCAAACATTCACCATCTTATAGTAAGTATAAATAATCATTTTATATTATTAATATTTAATATTTTCATTCTTTCATCCACATTAAATATATATACTATCATTTTCAAAGAATTTTGATTACGAATTACATTATTATTATTAATATTATTATTTTTTTTTATAAATTAATATAATAACGAAAAAATTAAACAAATAAATAATTTAAGATGATTAATTCATCATTAGATGACATTTCGTTTGATATAATTATTATCGGAATCGATGAATTTATTCCCCATTCTGACCTAGA
This sequence comes from Anisolabis maritima, assembly GCA_010014785.2. Lineage (NCBI taxonomy): Eukaryota > Metazoa > Arthropoda > Insecta > Dermaptera > Anisolabididae > Anisolabis > Anisolabis maritima. The sequence continues at coordinate 16,097 of JAAAKE020065882.1, forward strand.
TCTCCCTTAACCCTTCTATTTCCTAATTATTTATTATTTTTAATATTAATATTAAAAAAACTCAAGAAATATATGGGAAATACTATTTTATTAATATTAACCTCAATATACCGGCCTCATATATACTTATTAAAAAAATTTTTACCGACTGATTCTTAGAAGGGGAAGGTATTGTAATCATACCAAATTTGAGAGATTTTTATGGATAAGTATGTATTATGATTTTTACAATATGATTTAGAGGTGTATAATATATTGCACATATATTAAGTTCTATATATGGGTTTTCTCATACTTGACCAATTGACTTCAAATTTCATATTTAAGATCTTTAATTTATTAATTTAATTAAATCAATCTTTGGTCCATATCGCCAAACCGGAAGTACAACTTTATTGATTGTATTTTTAACTTTTTCTTAAATATTTTATTAATCATTAAATTTAGAGAAAAACTTTTAAAATAAAAAATGTGAATTGCGTTTCTTTACAACATATTTAATGAAATTTTTTAATAAAATTAAATTAAAACCCTAAAAAATACTATGATACTTTTTACTTTCTCTTTCTATATATGTAATATATAGTGAGAGTAATGTTAAAATTGAGTCAATTGGTTGCTGGCTGTTTATTTATTATTGTATTATTAATTACGATTGAAATTTTCAGGCCAAAAAGACAAACTTGTGGACAGACCAAAATGCCTGCCGTTCGGGGCGATGGAATGCGAGGTTTGGCAGTCTTCATTTCGGATATACGGAATTGTAAGTGGTAACCAGTCATTTATTTTTTATTAATATTAATAATAATAAATATTGAAGTTTTATAATTGAAAAATTCTAAATAGATGTTCTCATTTATATTCTGTCATTCCTAGGGTTTCATTTTTAGTCTTATTGATTTTTTTCTCCAAATTCTTATTTATTTTTATATATAACTGAATCATTTATCTTATTTACACAAATAGTTATATCAATAAAACAAACAATTTATTGAATACTTTTTAAAATGATTAATAAAGTTAATATACAAAAATTGACAGAAAAAATTTTGTTATTACACAGATGATCTGTCAAAGTAACTTCTAATCTTTCATTCAAAAATATATATTTCTAATTTAAATTTATGCATTTCTAGAATCAATTTATATAAAACATTTATATTTAACACTGGGTTTTTTAGTTTGAAAATTTCTAAAACAAATCTACTATCCCTTCTCAACGTTTTATATTATTATATATATATATAATATGAGACACTCATACTCATATTAATTTGTTTTTATGAAACAGTTTGATATTTTTAATATAAAAAATTCTTTGTTTAAATGAAATATGGGAAGTTTTTATTGACAAATTTAAGTGAGTTTTCTCCTTTATCTATAGTTGGTAATGAGTTAACACAGCGTGCAAAAAACGGTGGTTTTCTTAAAAAGAATTTTCCAAAGTAGGTAAAGGTAATTTTGATTAAAACTGTCACTGTATCTATGACACGTGAACGATTTTATGTCTTTTAATGGGGTTTTTTTTCACTTAGTAAAGAATTTTCTCATTTATAATTTTTTTGTATTATTTATGCAATTTAATAATCAAGTTACCCATCACCCAAATAAATAGGAGTGAGGAAAGACCCATTTAAAGGTCAAGGAAGGTTCAAGGGGGCTTGCCTACGTGGCCAAAAAAGGGTTTGGAGTTAATATTATGATAAATTAATAATAATTCCAATATATAGAGATAAATGTTTATTAAAAAAATTTTTATAGAAATTTGTTTTTATTTTATTACATGAAATCATCATATTTTTTATTTATTTAAAAAATTGCCATTTTTATCTAGAAATTCCTTTTCTTTCACCTGAGCATCCTAACTTGGAAGCCAAACGAAATATTAATTTAACTTGAAGGACAACAATGAATAAGGAGTTATAGTATATATAGTAAGGAATGCCCAAAGCTTCCCATTAATACTATAAATTGGTCCAGCCGTCTGTCTACCCATGAATCATGACGGCGGCTCTCCATCCTCAAATAGACCATTCAACGACGCAACGGGACATAAACACATAATAACACACATTACTATTTATTAGATGAATCGTTTAGATGAATCTCTTGTACACTTCTAAAGGGAGTGCAGGTTAAATACTATTTATCAGAGATGGATCATCAACGGATAATTAAATTCCCCTCTTACACATTATTTTTTAATTTCATACTTGTTTTCATTCATTTTAGAAAGAAATTTTTTTCTTTTATTTGTTGCAAATATTCATACATAATATTTATGTTTAATCAAATAAAAAAATGTGTTCATAATTTTGAAGAAAAAATTTTATTTTGAATAAATCATTAATTAGTATAATTATCTTTGGTTGATAAATAAATTAAAAATTAATATTAAAAACACTCTAAGTAGAAATCAGAAGAAATTCATTTTTTATTCAAAATTGCTTTTTTATTTTTTAGCTATTTTATTTTAATTTGGTCATGTGTCTTGCCGTTATTTTGATCTTAGGAGAGCAGGAGGGTGAAGGCCTCTGTCCCCCTGTCATTAGACTGAGGGCTATAATGGAAATGGAATGCTAGCCACTAGACCATGTAATTGTCAAAAAATTTATTTATTTATTTATTACATTTTCGTTCTGATGATGAGCGCGATGCGCGGTCGAAACGTATTAATTATCGATGTCTTCCGGCGAGCGTTCAACAGGCTTATTCCACGAGACCACCCATCCGAGTTTCAACACTCTTTACTCAGAAAATTCAAAATACGCTACTGATATGAGATTTTTAATTGAAATTCAAACTCGATATAATTAATAAAACAATTTTCATCAAAAGAGGAAATTTTTTATTAAAATTTTTTTTTTTAATTTGAATTTCCAAAGAATCTCCCACCAGCTAAGAATAAATACAAAAACAACGCCGGTGTTATCTAGCGTGGGATGCATGCATTGTCGCTTTAATCTCTCACCTCTCCTGACATTCGTCGTCTCTTTTTTTACAAGTGTCTCTCTCTAAAATATATAAAAATAGTAAAATTTCTTCAATTGAATTTTTATTTTGAAGAATTAATTTCCTTATCAGCATCCACATCAGTATCAGGTATATTCAAATTAATAAATAATTCAACTATCTCATTCTTAAATGACAAAATAAAAAACATGGCGGCAGAATGTAATAAAAAAAAAATTATTGAAAATTAATTTTATAACTAATAAACTTAAAATTTAAATAATATTTATAAAAAAATTTTTTTTAGAAATTTATTTCTGAAATGGGTTTTCTTTTGAGCACCCTATAAGACTTAACCCTATTATTGGAAAATTTGTGTTTCTCTTTGACCATATCAATTTTATCAACATTTCTTTAATAATAATTAGTATAGAAATTTCCTTTATCTTAGTATAAAATTCTGAAAATATTAAAATTTTAAGGGCTCCTGATAAGTTTTAAAAATAATTTATCTGGGCTTATTAATCAAATAAATCTCAAATATTCACTAATGATTACATTTCATATTATATGAACGTGCACTAGCATTTTATTTTATGACTTAAATTGTTAAATAATTAACCTCTAAGAAAAGTGCATAATTATCAAGTTAAAAAAGCTTTATAATATTTAGATAAACTTGATTTTTGATAAAATCCAATGAACATGAGTGTAATAAACTCAAATATTTTACGTTTTTATAAAAGTTTCAATCTAGGAATCTTTATTAACGTCAAAATAAAACAGAAATATTAAAAAATAACTTTTTTTGAATATATAAAATAAATATTGCAGAAATTACAAATAACATTGCATTTCTTTGATAATAAGTGAAAGTTAATGATGATGGAATTTTTATCTGAAAATAATTATTTTTACCATTGAAAAATGATAAAATTTAATTTATGACTTTCACCTTTAGTTTTCCTCAATCCGAATAGAGTTTTTGGAGAAGTTTAAAATGAATGGCCATGAAAAAGATGAAAGGGAAAAATATCTGCAATAAATCCATATTGTGGACGGAAAAAAATAACGCATTCTATTCAAGAACATAAAATATTTTTTTCAGCAATAATAAAAATGAATATTGACTATACTTAGATATTGATAGAATGAATAAAGCCCCCACTTCTTTTCCACTCCATCTATATTGGAGTAGCTATCATAAATCACTGCCCTTTAAGAGTACCTTAATTATAAGGAAAACATAAATTTTTTTTAAACAAAAGTTCAAAAAAATGATTAGAATAATTTTCTATATAAATATTATTTTTTTTGCCCTTAAATCCTCATTACGCCCTGATTAAATACCATAAATTGGTTGATTCTATTTTCTTTTATTATTTTAATTGAATTTTTCACCACATTTTAATATCAATATATTTCGAATTAGGCCTGCCATACTATTATAGAGATTAAAATGAAATGGTTAGTAAAGAAAAAAAGAGTGTCCTAAAAAAAGTAGAGTGAGATCAGTTCTGTCTGTAATCAGTGTTTGGCAGTCGAGCCACCCCGGCTGTTTCTAATCACTCGGATTGAGATAACTCTTGCTTGGTGCACAAGGCTTTTCTAATGATATGTTCCAACATTCCCGATTGCCTTGAATTAATTTCATCCTTCTAATAACAAACTTTCTCTTATCAATCATTTGATTCTTCATTCTCATCACAACAAAACATAAATAATAAATAATCTTCAATCAAAATTAAATTTATATATATATATATAAAATATTTCGCAATCTTTCTTCTTGGAATTTTTTTACTATTCTAAATCTTAATGGAAACGAGAATTGACACTGTATTGATTAAAATTGATATATACTATCATTGTTAAGAAATATTATTTTTTATTTTTAAAAAACTATCATATCGTACTCTAGTTTATTGACCTGTTGATACTCAACATCATCCATTATATACTCAGGAGCAGTCATATCATACTAATTAATAATTTCATATCATACTAATTAATAATAATATAATCCTAATTACTTATACAAATTTTAAGAGTACAATTTTTCTTTCTTCTCTTGAGCCTAAGACCTCCGATTTCCCTATAAATAGTTGATCTTCCCTCTGATGTAAAAATAATTATTTGGTAGTTTCTTATGCAATACTAAGACCTCTAATCCTTGATATATTGCTCTCGTCCTACAATAAAATAAATATATTTAAAAACATTACCTTTCCAATAAAATAAATCAATGTCTTTTGAGAATATAGATTTCATTTTCTTAGACACTGACCCTGTTAATATAGGGTAAAAATGATTCCGGAATCTCTTAGCTTTCTGTCACCGCATGTTTTAATTTGAAATTTTCGAAGAATATTTTTGTATTTATATGGTTATTAATGAATCAATTAAGCGTAGCTTGGGACTTTTGAAACCGAGTTCAAGACAAATCAAAGAGGTTCCTTGCAATTTTTAAAGTAGATCACACATTTTAAAATAGTAAATAGAATTAATCTATTATATATAACCTTATATCCGTTTTGCTAAACTTATATAATTGAATTGATTATTTCTATAATAAGAATAAATAATTCTCTCATTATCTTTAGCAAATATATTAATATTTGTCTTTCGGGCAAATGATGTTCAATTTTTGTTGGAAGAGTGTTTTGTTTTGTATATTATTTTTAAAAGACCACTATTACTTGGTAGAATAGTCCATTGTTAAAATAAATAAAATGCTTTAAAAAATAGAATTTTTGGATTTGACACACTCTAATTCCCCAAGGTATGATATAAATAAATTTGACAATAATCGACCTTCCTCTAGACGATTATTTTAATTAATCTAAACAGGAATCATAGTACAAGAGTCTTGTCATTATTCCATGAAACAAAGGCTTTCGCCAGAACTCTATTTTTTGGAATTATCCACAATTTAACGGGAGAAATTAAGTTAATGTCTTTTTTACTCGAAAAATAATCTTTCACACTATAAATTTTTATCTGATTCCTTTTTTTACACGATAGGCGACGCATCTTCTCTATAAAAAGACATCAGAGGGAATTAATTTTATGATTTGTCTTAGCTTATCTTAATTGTATCTCTAGAAAAGAATCATTAAATTTTACACTTTCTCAAACTTTTTGCAAAAAATTTTCGACATTTTCTTTCACTCCCCTCCCCCTTCCCCACTAATTTCTAAATACTTCAAAAGTACTTTTCTTATCAGGAAATTTTTCAATTATAACGGATTCTTGAGTCTTAACTCTTTTTTTTTTTTAGCAAATATATGAGATAGTAGAATGCCGCTTCTACTGTTCCCCTATACGTCTTTTCAGAAACATTGACTGTTATTTTTTTTATCATAGTAAGTGAATGACTGTGACATGTTGACTGATTAACCCATCAGGCGGTTGCTGTTCGAGTCCTCCTCTCGCCCCTTGCTTCAATACTTAAAATAAGAATCAAACATTACCGAGTGTTTTCGTTCAGCAAGACTATTTTTAAAAGCCCCTAATCGACAGACTTCTTTTAAATAGATGCTTTGCCAAATTTACTAGGACAGGAGAGTTCATTTATTTGTTTTCTTTTTTTTTAATTATTTTTGCACACAAAAAATTTAAATAAAAGAAAAAAAAAAAATATTTCTTTCTTATTTAAGTTAATTGATGAATTTATTAAAAAAAATACAAACTGTAAATAATATATTTGGACAAAACCATTGCACTTTGTTCTGTCCCAATATTTTATAGGTAAATGGTATATATCTTTAGGGGAGATGATATAATTATTAAAAAAATTTAGTTTTGTTAGATAAATTTAATAATCGGTATTTTTTGTGGGGTTTAAATTTTACAGACTCGCAGATAGATATATAATAGTATTGATGATGAATAAAATATCTATATCTGAAAATTTAATTTTTGACAAATCAAACTTAGATTTTTCAATATTCATACTTAGAATTATTTATATTTCTTTCCACCACTGGCACAGCGAGAATTTATTTTCGGCCAGGGGTTTTCGGGATAAAATTATATATATTCTATATATATTTAGAAACCAAAAAATATAATTAAATAAATATTATTCTTAAGAAAATTTTAAAAATTACAATTCTGGAGGCCCCCCAGCTTTAATCCTTACCCTATTGGTTATATCAATACTTTCATTTAATATTTCATTTTTTTTTCTTTGTTTTAGGTAAAAGCAAAGAAGCAGAAATAAAAAGAATAAATAAAGAGTTAGCAAATATCCGGAGTAAATTCAAAGGAGATAAAACCCTTGATGGATACCAGAAGAAGAAATATGTCTGCAAATTGCTCTTCATATTTCTTTTGGGTCACGATATCGACTTCGGCCATATGGAGGCCGTTAATCTCCTTTCATCTAATAAATATTCGGAAAAACAAATCGTAAGATATATATAAAGCTAAAACACATGGTATTTAATTCTATTGAAAAGTACTTTCTATTCTTATTTATACAGTATAATAAGTTATGTAATTTCACTGAATCATACTTTATTATATTCTCCTTATCCATTATATTTAATGACAAAAAAAAGAGTAAAACACGTATAAAAACCCATTAGCAATGAAAATTGGTATATATTCAAAACAAAAGATAATTATACAAAAAATTTACAATTACATTTAAATATATTCTTTCATTCATCCGCATATTCTCGCGCTTTTATGAATAATCTCGTATATCATTACCTCAAATTACTCCTGAGATGTAATGCTTTGTTTTTTTCATTTTTGTATCATAATGCCACACAGTGTAAAATAGGCTATTTTTGGATTTCAAGAATTAAGAAACCAAAAAAAGAACTTTTCTAGATTTTTTAAGTATCCTAATAGATTTTCCCCTTTTTTGTTTTTTTTCCAGCATAAAAAGCATAGACACGATAGAACGTTATATCATGAATATATATATTTCAATAACTATTATCCTGTTAAAAATAGATTAAGTTACAGATAATATAAAATAAGATAATATTGTTTTTCATGTTTTTTTTTAGGGATATCTCTTTATATCTGTATTGGTCAACACAAATAGCGACCTGATAAAACTTATAATTCAAAGCATCAAAAACGATCTTCAGTCTCGGTAATATAAATTTTCTAATTATTTATTATTTCTCCTTGTTAAATAGAATTATTCTAATTTTAATTTTTTTTTTAAATATAGAAATCCAGTTCACGTCAGTTTAGCCCTTCAATGTATTGCAAATATCGGTAGCAAGGAAATGGCCGAAGCTTTCGGTCATGATATTCCTAAACTTCTTGTTTCAGGGTAAATATTGTTTAAAATATATTTTTCTATTAGAGAAGTTATCATTATTATTATTTATTTATTCTTTGATAAAAGATATTAAGGTTCTCAGTGACGTACATGGGGTTTAAGGCGCTCGTGGGCGACAAATAGGAAATACACTTGCAATTTTTTCTCATAAAAATTTTTTGTTTTCTCTTGGCTCCCTAATTTTCATTACCATTTTTTGGATCCCCTCTCTTTTTTCTTGTCCTCTGCGAGGATGTCTCTGAATAGAGCCTGGGCTATTCTATTGAAAAATTCCAATTATTAAAATTTATTTGTTTATCAATTACAGAGACACGATGGATGTTGTGAAGCAGTCGGCTGCTCTCTGCCTGTTACGGCTCTTCCGAACGTCACAAGAAGTCATTCCTTCCGGAGAATGGACCTCAAGAATTATTCACTTGCTTAACGATCAACATATGGGAGTGGTTACTGCTGCAACTAGTCTCATCGATGCTCTTGTTAAGAAGAATCCTGATGAGTATAAAGGATGTATCTCGTTGGCGGTATCACGTCTCTCCAGGGTGCGAAAAACAAAATCTTGTTATACCATTATACGCACGCTTGTTCGACCTCATTAGAAGCATGAACTTATTTTTTATTTAAATTGATATTTTGTGGGGCCTTATCTCATAATAATTACACTTTTAAATTTTGAAAAATTGGCCCCACTTAAAAAATTTTAATCACTGCATGTTATATGTTTATTACTATTTAGAATAGATTATTATTATTCACAATGAATTATTTGAAAATTAAGAAAAGATATGTAAAACATATCATATATATATATTCTAGAAGGTTTCCGAGGTTGGTTGTATGTTTTCCCGGGTTGGTGGAGAGCCGAAACGTCGAGTTAATCTCAACAATTAACGCGGACCAACCCGGGAAAACATTATTCCAT
>JAAAKE020065993.1:0-25268 GCA_010014785.2 Anisolabis maritima
CTCTATATATATTATATATCGTTAATGACAGGGTATAGTACAAAATTCTGTGTAATGGAACAATTGTACAAAATTTATAAATTATAAGGGTCTTGGTGATAAAAGCCAACATTTTTTAATTGATATTTGACCAGTAAAAATAAAGTTAAGAAGAGGACTAGCTTAAGAAATAGAGTATATTCTGAGTTGAAAACCATTACTTTATTGTAAAAATTAACTTATGGAAATGGGAAAATTACTTTCTGGAGGAGTAACAATCCCTGATATATTATTCGAACCCCACCTCTATTTCTCTTTAGCTACGTCTCGGTGTTATCCATAAATCTCTAATGAAAAATTTTATTCCATCTCATTGTTTATTTATATCAATTTCCACATAATAATAGTATAATAAAAAAATAAATTCAACTTTCTTATTCACAATAATATAAAAAATAAAATTTCCATTACAATCAAGTTTTCATTTATTTTTCCCATCTCTTATCTATTAATTATAAATTTTTTTTAACGTCATAAAAATATTATTTCATAATAATGAGAATGTAAGAAAAAACATTAGAAAATTTTATAGTCGTATTAAAAGAAGATATCAGGATTAATTAAACTATACACATTTGTTATATTCGGACTTGAAATAAGAGAGTGGGTACAATAAATTTAGTAAAATTTTTAATAAAGTATTTCATAAATCATGATATAGTCTGCCATATGTGATTCCAAAAAAATTGTTACAGAACATTTCATAGAAGAGGCAGGTATTGTTTTTGACATTTGCATGATGGATATATAACACATTTTAACTATTTTGATGATGTATTTATGATTGTGTCTCTGACGTAGTAGGGGAGTTAGAACCCCACCTATAAAATTGTTGGACAAGGGGAGGATCAACCTTCATCTACAAACATACTTATTATTATATAATATTACAATTTCAAAGTCCTCATAGGAAAGTTTTTAGATAAAATTTTTCAGTAAACTAAATAACGTTAAATAATATATTTTAAGTGTTTTTATTTATTTTTGCACAAACTACGATATTTTATTCATTTCTGTTTTTCTTGAATATTACTATGTTAAATTTTGAATTGAGAGAAAAATAATAAAGTAAAAGTTGAGTTTTTATAAAAAAGCGGTTAAGCAAATATGCCTACAAATCAAAAAAAAATTATCCACCTTTACAATTAGTGATAAATTCTCCTTGAGAATAATAGGAAAACCCACCCCATGAAAATGAAAATTTAAAGGTAAACACAATATGCCAGTATGAGGAAGATGTTTAAGGAAATTTTATATTTTACTTACAATTGTTAGGTTTAAAAAAAAAAAAATAATAAAATATGCTAAAAAATGTCAATGATATAAGTTACACATTAGGTACTATTAAAAAATAAAAATGTAATAATAGAAAAATAAAAATTTTTTAAATAAAACAATATTAAGGATAAAGTTGAGTTAAAGTTAAAAAAAATTTTTAAAGAATTTGCTGATCAAAGAAAAATATTTGTGATTAGATAAGATATAATCTTATAATATCGATCAAATCAATAATACAAATTTTTCTTTCTGATAATAATAATGGTAAGTGAGTTTGTTCTCCATCACAAATATTTTTCTTTGATTAGCAAATTCTTTAAAATTTTTTTTCTCTAACTAAACTTGTTTATCCTTATGAATCATAATATTGTTTTATTTTAAAAATTTTTAATTATTTTTCTATTATTACATTTTTATTTTTTTATAGATCCTCGTGTGTATCTTGTATCATTGACATTTTTTAGTATATTTTATTTTTTTTTTTTTTTTCAAAAAGTAAGTAAAATTAAATAAATATTTTAATTCATCAAAAGAAATAGGGACATTATCATACAATTATAAGCTAGGTATTTTTGTATTAATATTCTTTAAATTTATTGGATAATTTTTTTTTTTTTCAAGGATCAGATAAGTTCAAATATTCAATAAGGCTGGAGTTATTTTTGCAAAGAAATGATAGCCTTTTTATTAAAATATTTTTATTTGCGCTTTAATGAAGACGTTTTGACAGCGGTTCGGTCTTTATAATCGTACAATCACTTAAAAAAAAAAGTTTGATTGCATTGAGTGAAACCATAATTGTTAATAAAAATATTTTAATAAAAAGGCTATCATTTCTTTGCAAAAATAACTCCAGCCTTATTGAATATTTTTTTTCTTTTGGCATTTTTTTGTCGCCCCTTTTCTCTCAAAGAATATTCCGATTTTAGATAAATAAGATTTTAATTTAGATTCCAAAAAATGCCGAAGTACTTCTTAAACAAATGAGAGAGACTCAACCTAAGAAGCCTCGCGATCTTCAATTCGTCATGCGAAAGGAACCCATAATTGAACTTCCACCGCCAGACGCTGACATCAATCTGTTGACAATGCGACCTGTTGAACCCGAAGTCAGAGAAATTCTCTATCATGGTAAATTTCCGAAACCAAATATATTTGAAATCCAGTTGCGTAGTCAGGAACTTCTTCCAAAAAAATAAAAAGTTTTAAATGGAATTTCGAAAAAAAAAATGGATTTCTCTCCCCCCTCCCGAACAAAAAAAAAATCTTGGCAATCACACTGGTTACATTTATTATTATATTATTTATATAAGAAAAATTTTGTCTACTTCCATGTTCTAAAAGTAATAATTATATTAGGGTTGGAAAATTACAAAATTTATTTTAATTTTTGTTTATTTAAAGAAAATTTTTCCAGACATTTAACTTGAAAAAGGTAATTAATTATTTTTAATCAATTTTCAATATTTATGAAAAGATTTTATTCCTCGATAACAAAAATCGGTGACGTAGTAGCGCTTTGGAAATTTAAGAACTTGGACCGGACTTTAAGATTTCATAATCTCCAAAAAATAAATATTAGAACTTTTATTTTAATGGGGGTGCGGAGCAGAAAAGAATTAAAGAGAAGGCAAATTTCTAGGACCCGTAATTTTTATGGGCCATGAGAGAGCCAACATGTAGGGCTCAAACGGTTTTTTGTGCGCCACATAATTGGGGCCCCAATTTTCTAGGCCCCACTCTTAATCCGCCACTGATTGGTAGAGAGAGGCATACGAAAGATCAAAGATAATCTTCTTTCTAACTTTAAGCCTTGAGCTTTAAAAAATCGAAAAGTTGAGTTTTTAGTAAAATATTCAAAAAAATGTCCAGAATCCTATAATTTACTCAGAGTTCGATACGCCAATGGGTTTATTTCTTAATAACGCTGAATTAAAAAAACTTTTTATGGGTTTTGTACAGACGGACATCGTATTGACTCTAATATAATTAAATCTTTTTTTTTTTTTGAACATGCAAATAATTGCTAATGAGGTAATTTTTTTCAAATTTTGATTAGGAATTAGTCGTGTCGGGGAGGGGCGCTATAAATATTTAAAAGCAAGAAACAGTAAATCGCCAATGGAAAAATATTGGTTCCCGGAATGTGGCAATTGGCTTTACGGATGGCTCGGTGACACCAACGATCCATGTTTAAAGGACCAAAGGTTTGGGGTCAGAACCAGTATGACACAAAGTAGAAATGGTCTGCTAGAAACACAGGAAATTATTCAACCATTGGGAATTAGTGTTAATTGTGAACAGCTCTAATTTTATTCAATATTATTATTATATTCTGATTGTATAAGTTAATAAATTGTTTTTTAATTAGTGAAAATTTTATTTAGTTGCCATTAAATATGTTTACTCTTTATATTTGATTGATTATATAATATCATTAGGATAGAATTTAAGATAATGAACCTATTTTCAAACAGGTATTTTTTTTTTAATGTTCTCTCGACTTGCAAATTTTTTCTGAAGAAAATTTCCAGTAAAAGAAAGAAATCAATTATATTAAAATTTGAAATTTAATTTTAGTAAAATGCTAGTTTTTAAATAAGAATTTAAAATATTTTAAATAAATATTTATGAATGTCTTGAAATTTATTTAGATATTAATTCAAATTGACATTTTTTTATTTTAATTTTAATAATGATGGACTGTTAACTTTTTTGTTGGAGAATATTTAAACTCAGGAATATTTAAAATTGGCATAAGGTTTATTTCACACAACATAAAATTATCAAATTTAACAAAATTTTGGCACACTTCCGTTAGTTTCGCTACCGATCCTCCTTTTTTTTTTTTTTTTCTACCGATCCTCCTTAAAGAGAGAAAATAATTTTTTATTGTTTATTGCACATCTAAAAATTGAATGAATTTGTATATAGATATTGGATGTTTTGTGAAAATTTAAACTTATTGATGTTGAGTGTTAAAAGAACCAGTAGATTCAGATAATAAGTTGGACTATAATTAATGAAGAAAAACCTTTCAATGTAGAGTGTCAGAGTGAGAAATTAACAATGAGCCAAATGAAGCAAATTTTTTCATTCATATAATAATCAACTCTAAGAAAATCTCCTGAAGAAGAGGTTGGTTCTCTTAAACTTAAAATATGTTTCATTTACCACAATCATCGCTAGTTTATCCCAGATTTAAATTGAAATTAATAGTGCTCAAATAAAAACCCTCGTCAAATCAAGATCTAAAAGTGTTCATTTATAAAGATTGTTTATACGAGAGTTAAGAGAGCAAAAGTACTTTAGAAGCTCATCTATTTCCTTAGAATGCCAAATGGAGAATGGTTAAATAAGAAAATGTTGCTTTGGTACTGAGGTAAGACCGATCTACCTCACAAATATTTCCCATAAATTCATTCAAAATAAAAAATTTTTATGAAAATATTAAGGCAACGGGACCCTAATTAATAAAATCAACCAGCATAATTTTTTTTATAAAATGTGATTTTAAAATTTAAAAAAAAAAAAAAAAAAAACAATCCCAAAAATACACACGCCTTATGTATTTTTACAAACAAATAAATTGTCCTCAATTTGAATTTAATTTATTGAATACATAAGTTTTATATTTGAAAAAATATGAAACTAACCAATATATTGAACAAAAAATTAGTTCGGCTTTTGCATGCTAGGGGGATTTTTACTATTGTGGATTTATTTTATATGGGTTTTTCTAGTGAAGAAAATAAAAAAATCTTATTTAATATGTACACACTAGAAATTTTGATGTCCAAATGAGTTTGAGAATTCTTTGATCAATATCTTGTCTGAAAAAGAATTTGTCATTTTACACAATCCCGATTGTTTACAATTTGTTGTTTTATAGAGGTGATTCAAATTGAGGACAATTTCTTGTCAATATATTGGCCTTAAGAAAATCCCATTCAAAAATCGCCACACTCTATGTAAATAAATTAAAATTTTTTATATACTCTCATTGAAAGAGGACGGAGAATTAATTTATGGTATGGAAGATGGTGGGGCTAATAATACACAATTAATTCAATAAAGAAACGTCGTTCATGTATATTAATTACATTTTTACACATTTTGAATACATGTCGTTTTTTTTAATAAAAAACAAATAATAAGGTCCTGGAGGTGATCACAAAGGGTATTTACTTATACATAGGGTATCCGTAAGAAAAAATTTGGCAAATAAATTTAATATTTCTAAAAATTTCTTTCATATATCAAAATATATTTTTTTTTATTCAGAAAAAATTAAATATTTTGGACACCCTTTTACAAGTGCGTTAATTGTGCGACTTTTTTATTATTTATTTTTTTTTTTTTTGGTGGGTTTAGAATTAGTTTTTTTAATATAAAATCACAGTCAGTGGAATTGATTAATTCAATACCACTAAAAAATTTTTTCATGTTAGAAAAAAAAAAGAAGTTTTACATAAGCACAAGAATTATATGCATAGGAAATTTACAATATTTATATATATATTAATAATATACAAAAGCACCTTTGGTTTAATTGGGTAAAGGATCATTCATACAAGAAATTTATTTTTAACTAAAACTTCGCCCATACTAAAAATCTCACTTGGCAAAAAATAGTATAATAATGAGGAAAGAATTCGAAATATATTTTCACATGGACGGAGTCCTGTTAAGATATACGAGTATTTATATATTTATATATTTTAAATAGTCACCGTAAAAATCAACTTCCTCAAAATTGATAAAAAAAGAGGCTATAATTTCCTTTTTCAAAAAAATCTATAAAAACTGCATTGAAATAATAAAATTTTACTCTATTACTCGTAAATTTTCTAACAATGGTAGGGGTAGAGTTATGATTTGTAAGATGCAAGAGCACTAGGGTTAACTAGAGGAGCGCAATGGGGCATTTGCTTAGAGCGCTAGCAAAACAAAAATGTTTATATACATATAGAGTATATAGAGAGGGCACAGAGTTATATATATTGTATTTGCCAAAGGGCATCAGTTAGCGTTCTAGTGGAGAAAAATAATTTTATTTTATATATGAAACTTGATCTTTTTATTGCTTTTAGAAAAGATATTTTGGTTTCGACACAAAGTGATTTAAAAAATTTAGAAATTCTCTTTGGAATGTTTAAATTTTTATCAAATGTGTAAATTTACAAAATTTTGAAATGAGAAAAATATAATAATTTTTCAGGGGTGTAGTTAAGTGGGGAGTTAAGAGGACTACAATATTGCCTTGCACTTAAAAAAAAAAAAATTTGAGTCGCAAGGGGAGGGCAAACTCATAGACCTATCGGAGAATTAAACTCTAGCCACTGGATTTTTTTTATAATTAAAAAATAGTAGGATGTAAAAAATTAAATAAATTTTTTTTATAAATATACAGTTTTTATATTGAATTGTCAAAAATTGCAGTTAAAAATTTTACAAAGCTTATATATTTTCAATAAACAATGTAATAAACAAAAAAATGCAGATCTACTTTATACAGTTTAAATATAAAAGTTATAAAATTTTCAAAATAAATGCACAGTTACAAGATTAATAAGAGGCTATCAATTTTTTCGGTGATTGTATTTTAAAAATTTGGTCCAAATTACTATTATTCAATATTGTCAATTTCGAGTGAAATAATTTTTATAAAATCAATGAATCAATAGTAAAATGGATTATATTCATCCAACCATAAATGACATAGAGAGAGAGAGAGAAAGAGAAAATAAGACTCAAACATTCGTGTGCTCTTTCTTTCTGGACATCGCCTGACTAGAAAAAAGGGTCGGACTACTGACTATTTTTTATATATAAGAGCAGTGTTTCTGAAATTTAACATACCAAAAAAATTTGTTTATAATAAAAAAGCGCCCTAAAAAGGAGAGAGACAAAGACTTCCTTGGAGTTTATATTATCCCTTAATGAAATATAAAATTTCAAAAAAATCAATAAATTTATAAAATATAAATTAATAATCCAATTAATAAGTTGGAATTATTTTTTTGATGATATTTAAATAAATAATAAATTTTCTCCAAATTGTCTTAAATACACAAATATGAAGAGTTCAAGAGATGGAGAGTTAATTTATTTTAAAAATATCAGTTATATTTATATATATATATCTATGTAATTATTTTATTTCAGCAAGATAATCAATAAAAAATTTTGCATATAAATTGTTTATTACCTAAAATTTGTTGCTTGTAAAAATATTTTTATTTTTATAAGGGATAATACATTATCATCTAAAAATGGACGCTTTAACTTTAAAATTATTGTTTGTTTCGCAAAATCCCAAATAAGAAACACTGATATATGTTGGGAATATACCATCTGTATCAAAATAATTGGTACACGTCAAATAGGGGAAGAGGGAGAGATTAGAATTAAAGCACTGAGAAGAACTTTTGACACGGATGGTATAGTTTAGTTGTTTGTCCGTTTATTTATTTACAAGTTGTTGGCGTGTGTGTGTGTCACTTGAGGGTCCCTATCTTTTTTTGGCTTTACACTGTTTGGCAAGTTTCCTTCGCTTGAGAATCATCTCGTAGAGAGCTTCCATACCCTCGTGAAGACCGTCGCCAGTGATGGCACAGGCGGGCTGCACGTGCCAGAGGGCCCCACTTCCAAGCTCGTGAAGTCCCAATAATTTTTCCAATTCCCTTGGCTCCCGCGCTCCAGGTAAATCTTGTTTATTCGCTAATACAAGTATCGGCACTCCGGAGTTATCAGGTGATTTGGCGGTACGTGCCAATTCCATCTTGGCCTCCTCGATCCGTTCCACATCAACGGAATCGAGCACAAAAACAATACCGTCCGTACATCTAGTATAACTCTTCCACAACGGTCGGATTTTCTCTTGCCCACCGACATCCCAAACAAGGAAATTGACTCCTTTGGCTTTACCGACGGTCCCTTTGACTCGTTCGCAATTGAACCCGATTGTAGGTACGGTGTTCAAGTACTGGTCAAATTTGAGTCGGTATAAGGCGGTGGTTTTGCCTGCACTATCCAATCCGAGCATGACGACATGAAGGGTCCCTTGGGCGGAGGGCAGTGCATCTAAAAGCGAGGAGTTCTTGCCCATGTTGGCACCCATTCCGGGCTCACCTTGTCATTGGATCACACACAATCACTATAAGATACACTCCACCATCACCCATTTCGGCCGTCTGGTTCACTTGGTGTTTTCATATTTGTAAACAAAACAAAAATAATTAGAATACGAAAATTGAAAGTTGAGGCTAATGCACAGTTGCCCTGACGATTGGCTACTGATTGCTCATAGCACTGCTGTTACTGAACACTCTCCAAGTCGGCCGTCTCCCCCCTGCTTTCCCCTTCATCATCGGCTCAGCATGAATGCGCGGTAACCATTATACATGTCGAGAAAGAGGGCAGCACTGGGCGACGAGGTCAAACTACGCAGATGGATCAATTTAAAAAATTCAGTTTGAAGAGTTTTAATAAAAAAAGGGAATAAATTCTCCATTTGAATAAATAATTGCTAATTGTTGACTGGCCCTCTTCTCCATAGATAAGGAAGGAGCTATCTCCTAAATATTCTCCTAATATTTAAATTTTTTAAATTATGCTTCTCATTCAGTTGTTTAGGAAAGGACTCAAGTCCCCTACCCCCTCCCATCCAAATTGAATAAAACTAAATTAAAAATTATTCTTACACATTTTAAATAGTCAATTTGCTTTAATTAAAAAAATAAAATAAATAAATATTTTTTATTTATTTATTTATTTTTATTTAAAAAAATTTAACACTCAGGTTTAAAACTATTTATTTTTCTCTCATTTTCTCTAAATCTATATTCTATATAGCTTATTTGCTAAAAATTATGGGTCATCTCTCCCCCCTTCCCAAATAAAGATAAATAAATATATTTATATATATTGCTTTTATAATATACGAAAATCAATTTTTTTTAAATCTTATTTATAAAATGAAAGAATAAAATAAAAATAAAAATTCTCAGAAAGTGGCCATTAAGAAATTCATACGAAGTAAATTCGGATTGGTTTGGTTTCATGATAGGTTTTTTTTTTTTCAAGTATTTAATATTGAAAAAGTTTAAAAAAATAATTATGATGATATTTAATAGTTATATACCTCACTTAATTAATTATTGTTTAAAAATACCTTACTGTTTCTCCTTGGACCTGGAGTCTAATCGCTTCTCCTCGAGTCTCCTCGTCGTTGACGATGAGAATTTTATCAGATCTTCATTTTTGATTTCTTATTTCATTATAAATATTCAATTCACAACACTGCACTTTTCGAATAAAAAAACTGAAGAGATAATTTTTTGTTCGACTTATAATGTTTTATTCTTTTGATCCCTTCACCTCTAACAATCATTTTGCCTACCCAGAAGCCCTTGTGATGATCGACGCTGATAGGCTACGAAAATGGCGACTAGGCGCCGGCTAATTTAAATATTTTGTAATAAAAATGACCAAAGAAATTTACAATTTTTTTTTTATCTAAGTCTCTTCGGCATCTGAGGCCATATAGACCTTAAACGATATGCATATATATTAATTACGATATAATGATCCAGACATATTTATAAATTTACAATTGATTTAAGCTAAAGAAATAGAATTTTTACTATTTTCATTTTTTTATTTTATTTTAATTTAATTGTTTTAATTCTTTTAAAATTATAAAATTTAAAGAATATTTATAAATTTTTAAAGTTAGGCGTCTTTTTCTCTTCAGTACAAATTTTAAATTTTAATATTAATTTAATTGAAATAAAAATTAATAAAAAATATATCAACTTAATTAATATATACCAGATAATTATTATAAAAATCTTAAAAAAATAAAATGTAATCGTCTTCTTCCCCAGAGACATATTTTAAATTTTAATTTATTCAATGACTTTTTTAGATAAAAATTAAAATATATAAATATAATTAATAAAAAAGGTAATTAATTTTTATTGATACACCAATTAAAAAATAACAATAAAAATAATATAAAATTAATTTTAAATTTATGCGCTTTTGTCTCCAACGCCATCTTTCCATTTTATTTTGACAAGTGATATTTTCAAATAACAATAAAATAAACTAAATAAAAGCAAAAAATAATATATTTTATTTATTTTTATTAATATATGAAGTCATATTAATTCTTCAAAATGTAAATAATCATGAAATTAAAATAGAATTCTATCTGTCTTCTAATTGTCAAATTTTAAGTTAAGGTTAGTGTTTATCATTTTTCATTTTTTTACTTGTCTAATTTTTTTTCAGATGATTTTTTTAAAATTATCCTTAAATATGAATAGACAAATAAATAAAAAAATAATATCTAATTATTTAAAGCAATTTCAATTTAGAAATTTTAATTCAAACCAACGAAAAACTTCGAAAAGTTCAACGCTCTATTACTTATCAGCTGCTGGGGTTTTGGCTGTTGGAATGAGTTATGCAGCTGTTCCTCTTTACCGAATATTCTGTCAGGTAATTTGAATTTGCTTCCCCTTGTTTTTATTTATATAAAACAATAAAATAAAAATTTAGTCTTATAGTTACGGTGGGACTACAGCAATTGCTGAAGATGGAGAAAAAGTTAAAAATATGGAAAGAGTAAAGAACAAAATAATTAAAGTTAAATTTAACGCTGATCTTGGATCGAGTATGAGATGGAATTTTAAACCGCAACAATCAGAAATCGAGGTAAAAATAAATATTTTATATATAGACTATATAGTTTAAGTTTGAAAGATATACTCCAAAATGGACTTGTTTTTACCAAAAGCTTTCTTTCAAATGTATTGAATATAATAAATATTGGACATATGTTGACTATCTAGTGCCGAAATAAAATGATTGTCTCTCTTTTCCTGCATATGGATCAATTGGCTTTATCTCTTAATACATTAATTCTTTCTAATAGATCAATAATTAAGCCAAGTTTCATTTAATTCATACAAGATGTTCCAAAGATATAAGCCAAAAAAAATCCATTTAGAAATTGAGCTTATTTTCGTGAATACTGAACAGATATGAAATCACTCAAAAAAATACTTTAATAATTATTATCACCATCACAAGTTTTGAGAATTTTGATATTCATGATTCTCAAAAAGATTTTTTCTCAACCTATTTTCCTCATCTCCGTTATTAATTGTCTTTACTTCTTATTACACCTTGTTTTTGCAATAATTATGTAATTCATTCATTAATTTCGTAAATATATATATATATAGATAAGGCTCCATTTGAATGGAGGAGAGGTTATAGATGTCAACAAAATTCTCAAGCCAAAAGATAAATAATCGGACAGTTTGTGGTGACCCCAGGTTATGAGTTAAAAATTCCCCTTATTTTGTCAAATTTTGGTTTCTCTGGAAGAGCCTTCGCAGCTTGCTTTGGGAAGGTTTTTGTTTTTCATAATAGAAGTGTTCTAGGTATCCTTTCAGTAGTAATTTGTCTTATAAGCCGAATGTATCCTCAAGTAATTTGTAAGAATTTACAAAAGAAAATATTTTCTTGTTTTTCTCGGTGACTTTGGATCTAGAAATTATAAATGCAAGCGAGAGAAACCAGCGAAATGCCAGTGTGAGCTCGAATAATTCGTGGTTGCCATCCTATCTAGGTGTGAGCTCATGGACGTATTGGATAACCGTAGCTGGAGTAGGTCACAGTTAAAGATTCCAATCATTTCTTTGCATGCCTTTATAGAAAAAATCTTTAGAGCTTAATTTAATATCGGTCATTTTGGGGAAAAAAAATGAACTTCTGGACTATTTCATGATGACCAAAATATAAACAGCCGGCAGGCCTTGCCGGGTAGAATAGGAGCAACCACCGAGATCGTTATTGTTAAACAAGGCTAAACACTGCTGAATCTCAGGATAAAGGGCCTCCCATAAACACTAGTACTGAGCATTAGCTGGTGGACATCGGTACTGATTTTTCCGATCACATACAATGTGTATGTATTTGTGAAGTCTAAAAGTCTTAGTAGTCGAAAAGATTATAAATAAAAAAAGATATAAACAATTTTTAAATCCGTTTCAGAACTTTATTAGTTGTTAATATCCTTATATGTTACGATGCTTTTATGACACATAAGTATCTCCTGTTTTTTAAAAACAAGGACTGGCTCATAAGTTCATTTTTGTTCATGACTTACTTATACTATAATCTTTGTCTTGGGGCACCCTGTATTACAAACAAATGCATATCCTTTTGGGGCTTTAATAAAAAATCTAAAGAGAAAACAATTTCTTAAAAATAGAAATAAAAATGGTTCATTGCCCACAATTTCCCATTTCCTTTTAATGATTTACGATTATTTAAATTATAAAATTTATAAATTTTCCTATATATATATTAATTCATATATACCTCTATTTATTTAAATAGGTTATTCCTGGAGAGACAGCTCTCGCATTTTACACAGCCAAAAATCCGTCAGATATTCCTGTAACTGGAATAAGCACATACAATGTAGTTCCTTTTGAGGCGGGACAATATTTTAATAAAATACAATGTTTTTGTTTCGAGGAACAACGTTTAAATCCCCATGAGCAGGTAAGTGAATTAAAAAAATACTTGTATTTTTAATTTAATAATAATATTCATATTTATTTTTTTAAGGTTGACATGCCTGTATTTTTTTACATTGATCCAGAATTTAGTGAAGATCCTAAAATGGAATATGTAGATTCCATTACATTATCCTATACATTCTTCGAAGCTAAGGAAGGATTTAAACTTCCTATACCTTCCTTTGCTAAAACATGACATGTTGTTAATTTATTATATAGGTATTTAAATTTAAATTCTATTATTATTAAACTTATGCTATTAGATAATAATAAATTATTATTATTTTAATTAATATTTTATTGTGTGTTGAATTGGGAAACTCCTTCGCATCCCCAAACATTTTTCACGATCAATAAACAGAGCGTTTGCTTTGCCTTGCAAATCAAACTCAAGATTTGACCGAGTTTTAAGTAATTGTTGATGCTGGGCTTCTGATTCTTCCAATTTTCGATGTAACTTGTCTATACAACCCTCCAATTCTTGAACTTCTTTAATTAATCTAAAAAAACAAATAACATAATAAAGTAGAAATAAACGAAGTGACAAAGAAATATGTAATATATATATATATATATATATATATATACAGTATATATATGATGCGTGGAGATGTATTGTAAACTTTCAAGAGGAGCTTGGAGATGGCAGCCAAAGGAAGATGCGTCGGGTTTAATAAACCGTTTTGGTCTAAGTTTATAGGCTATTTTCATTAAACCTGGCGCATCTTCTTTCTTAGGCTACCATTTCCAACCTCTTCTTAAAAATAAATAGATATTTATTCGTGTCTGTTTATTCAGAAATTAGGAAGGAATTTTGAGTTGGGGTTTAAAAGAAGGAGAAGGAATTTTGATTGATATATGAAGATAATAAATGGCCCCAGAAGGGACTAAAATTAAAAATTTTTGAAGAACTTGATATGAATAACTCCCCACCTTGCTTGAGCGTTATCTCGGCAAAGTTCCACATCTTTTCGATGAGATCTTGCTTCAAGTCTGGTGTGGGCCACTTTTAAAGGTAGACTTTTATCCTGGACAGCCTTTCTTAATAATTCCATATTTTTCTCAATATCAAATATCTCTTGTTGTACCTAGAAATTTTAAATTTTTAAATAAATTATTTTTTATAATTTACCTTTAATCAATATATATATATATCCTACTTTTCGACAGCTAAGAGACCAAAATAAAGTGAAATCACTGTCGAAAAGTAGTATCTCGAATTGTGAATAAAATTATATTTCATTAAGTATAAATAAATTGAATTGTGATTCACATTTTTGATGATATAAACATAATTATCCTACTCCAAAACGCTTTAGGTCAAGTTTATGTGTAGAAAAGAATGAATGCTTCTGATAATTTAAAGACATTGTACCGGTTACAAATCTTCCTAGTTCATTGGCAATATGCAATCGGAATATGCAGTTAAAATTGATATCGTGTCTTTTTGATTTAATTTGTACTTTTTCTTTACTTCCTTCGTAATTTTCAATAATAAATGCACATTTTTATTAATACAAGAGTGACATCGACATATAAAATTAATAAAAAGTGTTTCTTCTGAAATGTTCCATTGAAGACATTAGGATCGGCTAAGCTTTGCTTAAAGCCGTAATTTTTAGGGATTCATTAAATTTTTTATTCAACCATCTTACAGCTTTAGGCCATAAAGGGCTTTTCTTAGTTTACAAACAATATTTTCTTGATTGTTATTTTCTGGAGGTGGTTGGTTGCATGTAAATTTCTTCATCAACTTTTGCAATGCGGTCTTTATGTTCAATTGGATCATTTTATATTTTCTTCTTACAACTAATGTGAGTATCAATCTTGAAGTCAGTGCGAAGGTTTCATGATAACTGTTTGCGAAAATCCCTTGGCACATAATCTGGCTCTGTAACGTTCAATATTTCCATTAGGTAAGTTTTTTTTAAAAACCCACTTGGAACCGATTGTTTTATTTCCTTTAGGAAGTAGAAACAGGTTTTATTTTTATGAATTTAACTGGAAACATAGGTTTTATTTTAATGAATTTAATTCATCTTTAATAGCTTATTACTTCCACTCTTCTAAATTTTCTGAATTTATTGCTTCTTCAAATGTTTACCAATTTCATATCGATTCTGTTTGTTTATATATTCACGTGGGCGAAGATTATACTTTTTCTTTTCCTTTTCACTTTCATCTTATATACATCTTCATTATTTTCCCTTCCAATTTAAGTGGCTCTTTCTTCATTTTCTTGTGGAAATTTAAAAATTACTTTTGATAACAAATTTGTTAGGCCTTTTTTTTTGATAATTTTATGTTATTAATTAAAAAGTCGAAAAGTCTAGTATAATCGGTTGATTCTTTATCGTAACCCACAAAAATCATGTTGCTTTTCATTACATCTGGAAAATGCCTTGCTTCTGAACCAAAAATTTTTAAATGTTTGAATGTAGATTTTCTTCCTGTCCACACTTCATATGTTGAATTAGGAGCCTGTATAGTTGGACGATTGAGAATATAAATTACTGTACTAATTGCTTCGGCCCACAGAAATAAAAGTAAGTTATTAGAATAGATCATCGATCTTACACTTTCGACAATAGTTCTTATGTCTCTTTCAGCTCTTCCTTTCTGTTCCGATATGTATATGTAGTTTCAAGTTAAATGCCCATTCGAGACCAATATTCATAAAAATAATTATTTATGTATTTATGTCGACACGAAGAATCTTGACTCGGATTTGAAATTTGTTTTTGCATAAATAGATAAAAATTTTTAAATATTCTAATGCCTCAATTTTATGCTCCATGAATCCGAGGGAACGAAAACCACTAAAGTCATCTTTAAAAATATAATAATAAAATATTTGGCTCCACTAATCGATGAATTAGACATGGGTTCACACGCATTACTGAATAAATCAACTCACCAGGTTTCTTTGCTTTTTCTTGAATGAAAATTTCTGTTGTTTTCCATAGTGATAGGCTTCACAGAAAAATTTATCCTCATTTGTAAAATCACAGCATACAGGAGGAGATGATGGTAAGTATATAAAAATTTATTTTTTATATATATTATTGAGTTATTTATTACCATCTCCCTGCAATGACATCTATAATTTTTTTTTATTTATATTAATAGTTATAACTCCTGTTCAAATTGGGAAACTACCTAAAGATTAAATCATTAATTATCAAAATAAAAAAATTGGACCGGCATCCACTGAAATTATTCAAGTAAATAGTTATTTGATTTATAAATACCTTATGCAAATGCATCGATAATCTGCCTTTGGATTCAAGAATCTCTCCAGCCCTTCGTGCCAGAGAATTATTAGTAGCATTCCATTGATTCCAAATATCATTAGCTGAAGAATTGATCATAGAATCCGCTTCAGCTCTTAATTGCGCTGATTTTGAACGCTCAGATTGTGATCTTTGTATTATTCGAGCGCTATGTTCAGCCCAAGTTTCAGGAAGGCTAACACTGAGAAATTAAAAAAATATATTAATTATTATTTTATTTATCTTTTTAAATTATTAACATACGTAGGGTCAAATTTATCTATTCCGCCGTAATAATTAATTCCTCTTGTGAAATTGCTCATTTGATGGCATAAATTATCAATCCCAAGAGCGGATTCTTTGGATTTCAAATCTCTTTCGAGTTCTTGTTGCGCTGCACGATTATTACGTAACTAAAAATACATAAAGAAGTTGGCTTATAAAAAATTTTTTTTTTGATTAGTGATAGGGTGCGGAAATAAGATAGAAGTTATTATTATAGTCAATATTTTCATTATATTCTTAAATTTTAATAAAAAAGACAAGGCTCTAGAATAGGGATGTCCAATTTTGAAGAAAAATATTTGTCTCGGGCTTACTAAATTTCTTTCACTTTAGTATTATTAGATTTTATGTTGGTGAACATTCATTACAGCGCTGGAGTACAGGTTGGACAGCCCCGTTCTAGAAGTATTCCATATCTAGATCAAAAAGGCCAAACATATGAGAAGACATTCTTGGATTAATTCACAGTCTGAATAAGATACATCAGTGACGTAACAACTGAACCTCCGCAGAATTTGTAATCCATTTCTTTATTAAATCAATGTGTTAATAGCTTCTAAATTAGGTGGGTGATTATTTTTACATAACAAAAAATTGCTTAAATAAATAAAACTGGATTTTCTCTACGTGAATATAAGTGTAATATTAACATGCACATTTCAGTGGGAAAGGTAAATGAGAGGAATGCCCTTTATTTTAACTTTGTTTTTAGGGCTGTTTCCAGGAGCTCACTTAGTTTTAGAGGGGAAGGGAGAAGGGAGCTTAAACGCCGTGGTTTCCAGGAAGGCTAAAGGTTGAATAAAGCTTCAACCCCTTAAATCCTTCAAATTTCATAATGAGTGAATGGTGAGAAGAATAAGTGAAGGTAGATAATAAAAGAATGGTTTATTCAACGAAATTCCTTTTCTGGTAGTGGTTTAGATAGTAAGAGCTGAGCTTATCCTAAGAAAGTAGAGCTGTAGTCTCCGAATTTTTTTGGCTCCAGAAAAAAAAACTTTAATAAATACACAAGTATATACATAAAAATATTAATAATATTTTTAAAAAATAAATATAATTATAGATTATATGTATATGTATATTATATATAATAAATTTACAAAAAAATAATTGCAAATACACAAGAACAATTTAACCAGAGGAATGCGATTGTATTTTGTTTATTATTATATTGAGTTTAGGTTAACTTGAGATCTGGTTCCTAATTAAGTTTGTTTCGATATTCATCTCCGAGAATGTTACTTCACATAAATATGTGGGGTCAAATGCATCAACAATACATCTGACGCTGCCTAACTAAAACAGAAAATTGATTTTTTTATCTCTTTCACCCTTTGCAGACATTTGTATAAGCGGTCGACACGTTGTGCTTACTTTAGATAGTAATTTTCATGGAATCATACTGGGAAGCGTTCGCGTTTCCTTTCCCATTACATCTAACCAGAGATTAATTTTTTTTACATCTGAGACTATTTAGACTCAGCTCTTATTTATTTTTATTAAATGGTAGCCAATATAATATTTGATATGTGAAGCGAGACTTCTACCTCTACAGCAAAGGACAGGGCCAGAAATTAATTAATGGCCCTTCTTGAAAATGAGTTCGTAATTTTCCATCATCTCTGATGTCAATTATCTAGTGATCGGTAATCACTGTATTTTTACCGTATCGATATCCAAAATCCATTGAAAATTATCATTTGATAAATTTCCAAACAATTTTGAAAATTTAAATTCTACATTTTCTAAATACTTAATTAAAATTGTTTTAGATATTATAATGTCTGATTAAAAAAAAATCAGATAAATAAATAAGGCTATAATAAAATAAATTATTATTATTAATTATCTCCCCCTCTCCCTTTTGGAGATCTCTGTATGTAGAGTATGAATGTCTATTTTAGTTTATTAATTAGTTCATTAATTTTCCTTAAAATTATAAAATAAATCGTTTACTCACTTGCATTAGAGTTCTATCTAAAAGTTGTTTTAATTTATCTTGATTTGCTCTTAAAACTTCGACTTCTTTTAGTAAAGATTGCTCAACTTGATCGTGAACCAAATCAATGCCTGTTTCAAGAAATAATATTAGGTTTATAATATAACTAAATTGTAAAGACAGAATTGAATTAAGGTATAGCAGGAGGGGTGGGTAATGTTTTTGGCCGACATATGAACATAAACTTCTAGTGGGGCATGACTCCACTTGCAAATTTAGATGTGAACAAAAAAAAAGTGGCCTTGTGATGATGACTACCATGATTTTAAGAATTGTATAAAATTTCAATGAATTTTCTAATATTTATTGGAAAAATTAAAAAAAAAAAAAAAAAAGATTAAGATATATAGAATTATTATTTAAAATCTACAAAATTTTTAGTATTAGATTTGCTGATTAATTTCAAGAAGAAAACTTTCTAAGTTTTTGTTGTTTATTCCTGATTACTAATTTGATTGAAAAAATGCCATATATGTAAAAATAATGTTAATTTCTGAAAAATATTAATTAGAGTTTTGAATAGAGGCGTTTATATTGAGTTTTTATATCGTTTATTTTCCAACTACAATATTTATATGAATAAAACATAACACCCCTCGGATGGCCATATCAACCCGCTAATTCAACTCCACCCCTTTTAAAACTTGGTCTCCCTCTGAATCGAAGGGTCCTTCTTCATTGTTGTAAAATTTCAAATGATTTAGAAGAATTTTCATTATTCTTCCATTAAAATCCTTCAGAGTGGATATTCCATTTTAATTATTATATAATAATCTTGCCATTTGATATTTAATTTTTATGACTTTCCAAGGCCTTGTTCTGGGCAGTGCCACCAAACCTTGGACCCTACTTTACAAGTTGATGGCTTGATCGTTCTATCATACTATGTTTTAGCGATGACTTGAGATTTATTCAAATTTTTTTCAACTTCCAGCTTTCTACTGATCTGTTTTGCAAGAGAGCCATAGATGTGTTTTTGGTTGAGTTCCATATAACGCTTCCCAAAGATAAATTTTGGTGCTCTTTTGGGGAACCGTATTGTAGGCTCGTAACATTTTATCTATTATTTTGCACCATTCCTTTTGATCAGAGATCCTTATTTTCTCTATAGCCCGGTTAAAATGTTCTATTTGACCATTTGATTGATGACGGCACAATGAAATAAAATGAATTATTAAACTATTTTCTTCTTCTAAATTCATAGTTATTAAATTGGGAACCATGGTCCACAAGGGTTTCTTGAGGAAATTTTTGAATAATTGTGACTTTTTTCATTCATTTGCATATTTCTGAAGCTTTTATTTCTTTCATAGTTTTCCCTATTATGTATTTTGTAAAAAGATCCCGTCCAAATAAAAGGATTCTTTTATTCTTATTTGAAAGCGTTAAAGGACCACATATATCTTCCGTTTCCTGGAATGCCCTCAATATTGCACATTTCTTAAACCATAGGGCCCTTGGATTCATTATCGTCACCTTTTTTGTCTGGCATTATCCGCATTTCTTTATGTAATTCTTCACATCCACTTTCCAATAAAAACGATTTCTTATTAGTTCTGATTATTTGAAAAGATCCAGATGTCCAAATTCCTCAAGTACAGTTTCTACTATGAACTTTGTCTTTATTATCTGCAATTATCAATCTTCCTTGTTTTCAATTAAATATTTTTTTCCATTTAATTGTCAAAGAATTTATTCTTTTGAGGCAAATCTTGCAAAATGTATACATGTTCTAATAGACTAATTTCTATCCTACTCAGAGCATCGGCAACTTCATTTTCGTTTCCCTTGATATGTCTTCTTTCTTCAATGTCAAATTCTTCACGCTCTTCTTGCCAATTTCCCAACAAAATCCTTATTAGATAACCACAATGGACGATGATCTGATTGGATTGAAAAAGGTTTACCTTTCCAGGAAAACTTGCCATTTCTTCAAAAGGAACACAATTGCATTGGTTTCCTTTTGTCGAATAATTTCTTTGAGTTTCATTAAATGTTTTGCTCGATTACTCTATGACCCGTTTATATCCGTTGATATTTTGCATCAAAACTGCTTACATAGATACGTCCGAAGAATTCGTGATCACGATAAATTTTTTTCTTGCATATGTACCACTGGAAAAGAATATAATTTTTCTTTGAGTTTATTAAAATTTATCTCACAAGTGGCATTCCAAACAAATTTCTTTTGTTTAATGGAGTCATATAATGGCTTGCTCATTTCACTAAATTTTGGAATTTGTGATCTCTAGAGATTAGCCATTCCTATAAACCTCTGGAGCTTACTCTTCGAATTTGGTCGTAGGTAATCAAGTAAACTCTTTGATTTATGTTTGGAATCTTGGAGCCATTATTTTTTGAAACCACAGAAATTGGATTTCTTTTCATCCGAATTGATATTTATTGTTTTTTAATTTAAAATTTTTACTTTTAAAGCTTTCCAAAACGATTCATAAATGCTTTTGATGCTTCTCTAAGTTATTCAAATAGATTATAACATCATCAAGGTAGCCTTGAACAAAAGAGAGATCGCTTAATATTTTGTCATCAATCTTTGAAAGATTTGAGGAGCAGTGACCAATCCAAAAGGCATTCTATTAAAATTATAATTTTTTGTTAAATGAAAATGCAGTTAAAGACTTAGTTGCTTCTTCCATGGCTACTTTTTGTCATATTCTATAAATCATATTTTATAAATCAATATCGAAATTCTAAATATAAACACATAGAATATAATAATAGTATATATATATATATATTATTATTATTATATTAGTATTATAATAATATAATATATATAGGAAATGATGGAAGTATCAAGATTAAGGGATAAAACAAAAATTAAAATGTGTCAAGAAGTTGAAAAGTTGGCCTTATCATAAAATGTGAATGTTAAATAGCAGATTAATTAAGAGAGGTACTATCAGAAAAATTTTCTATAAGTAAATAAGGACTCGAAGCTAAAAAGTAATAAAATATAGGAAATGAAAGATACATGACATGATTATATATACAGGTACATGATTATATTAATATCTGTAAAAGTTGGCCATCTCTTGACATGAAAATTATATTGCACTGGCATTAAGAGAGCTATTGACACAAAAAATATATAGTGTTAGACACTTAGAAAATAGTGATGATAAAATTAAAAACAGTTGATAATATAAAATAAACCTGCAAAGTCCTTGAAGGAAGCTTTAGTTCTAAGGGAGGAAAAAATTAAAAAAGGTTAGCCATCTCGTCAAACGTTAATATTTAATTCCAGGATAATTAAAAGAGTTGGCCTTATCATAAAATGTGAATGTTAAATAGCAGATTAATTAAGAGAGGTACTATCAGAAAAATTTTCTCACTAAATACAGAGTGAGAAGGAGAAAATAAACTTTTAAAGTTCATATTGGAAGCTTTAGTTCTAAGGGGTGAAAAAAACTAAAAACGATCAAGAAAACTATAATCTCAAAAACTTGAATATTTAATTCCTGAAGAATTCAGAGACAGTAATAAAAATTTTTTAGTAAATACACTTTGATATGTAGAATATAATCCTATATAGGAAGCTTTATTTCTAGGGGGAGGGGAGGCTTAGACGATCAAGAAGTAATAAAGTTTGATCGAATGAATCCCTAATATATAATTGCTGAGGCATTAAGAAAGCTATCATCTAAAATATTTCTTGGTATATAAGTGTTCAAACTTTAAAATAATAATATAAATATATCAAATTAAATTGGGATATTTTTAAAAGAGTAAAAATATTAAAACACTTTAGAAGTTAAAAATCTGAACATAAATAGAGAATATTTAATTGGAGGAGCTTTAAGAGAGCTATTAATTGCCATAAATTTTTTTTATTCTTCTTTCTGTTTTGATATCTCAGATATGTTTTTCCATTTTTTTACCTTGTCGATTTTCTCTATGATATAAGCATTCTTGTGCAATATGCAAAGGACTTTCAATATCTTGAATAGCTTTTTCTAATTCTCGACGTTTTTCTTGCATAAGATTACTCTCTGTAACTAAATGTTCCATTTCGGTTGCTGCCTCATTTCGCCAAAAGGTAGTATCCGTAATTCTTTCTCCAAGACTTCTTCCACTATCTCTTTGACCAGTTGTTGTTTTCTCATCCGTTTCCCTGAAAAATGCATAACAGTATCAGTTCTTAAATATTTCAGTTATTTAACGAATGGCATTTTCCAATTGGGTTTGCAAGTTCATCATTACACCTTGTTCTTTCTCCTTGATGTGTTACCGCATGAGACCTGATTATTATAATTACAAACCAGTTGTGGAGAAACAGTAAGGTGATCTAACGACCATGATCAAGGAAAATTTATTAAAACAAGAGTTTCAAGATGTAGTAGAATAAAACTGTTACCATATTTTTCTAAATATTGTCAAAATGTGGGTCTATAAAATTTAATTCATTTTATAAAAATGAAGTAGGAAAATTTGCTTTTATTAAGCAAGAACCCTACTATCTTAAAATTTTGGATTAGAATCCTCTTTGACTTAAGCTCTTCCTCTTTCTGCTATATAATTATTTCACCTTAATACTCTGACTGTGTCGCATCTTAATCTTTCACTGAAATTTCTGTTGGTATCTGCTTCATTAAATAATCCAATTTGATTCTGAGTCCATTCATATGGTGTGTAACGAGTATAGAGAGCTGCTCTTGCAGCATGTGCAGGATTTCGCTCGAAGCCAGTAACCAAATTTGGAAATTTTAACGGCTCCGTTGACATTCCCATTGGAGTATAACATGGATCCACGAGGGCATTGGTGACAGGTTGGCTTGGCCTGAAAAAGAATATATACAAAATAAATAAATAAATAATCTTTACAAGAGTGTTTTCTTATTTTGATTTTATTTAAGAATTTTCCAAACTCTACTCTATTGACAAATAATATTGTAATTAAAAATAAATTTTAAAGTTTAAGAATTTTTTTTTTTTTGAAAAATACAATACATAATTTTCAAAAAAATCTAAAAGGAGATAGGAAAAAGGAGCAGAAAAACAAATTACAACAATCCACCAAATAAGTTTTACACTAATATATACCCATATAAATAGGGAAAAGTAAAGGTTTAAAATTTGATTCCCTTAAGAAATATTTGTTTCAAGATTCTCTGAATTAAAAAAAAACATGTCAGTAAGATTAGTGTGTATGTTTATTTTACTTGAATTTCGGACCCTATTAGAGTTTAAAAACGTGGAAGAAATATTCTCTTTTATGGGACATTTATGCTAATATAGTTTGATGAAAACAAAAGCATAGCCATTCTTTCTGAAAATCCTATATAAAATAGAATAGAATCTGTTGCTTATTGCCCATTGATTTTATATATTGAAAGACTTGTTTTAATTTTTAATATTATCGTTAGATCAATCACCCTTTTACCAAAATTGCAAAACAAAACACAAAGTTGATGGGGTTTTTTAATTACATGTGGCTGCCATGTTTGCTTTTGAAAAGAGACCTCGATTATTAAATAAAAGTGAAAATTCCTGATCTTTTCTTTAAGAAATATGGCAAAAAAAATTAAACTCACTGAAGAAATTTTACAATTTTTATATAGACTATTTTTACCAATAAGATGAGATGACATATAGACCATAATCCATGAAAATGAGAAGAGTTTACAAGAGTCGAGAATCCTCTAGAGCCTAAACTCGACAAGTGGGACTGCCTGAATTTTCCTGCCACTAGAGCTCTAGCGTCGCTTGATTTGTTTTTTTTTTACAGGTGGAAAATTTTAAATTAATAAATAATAACTAATTTGAAAATTGTTTTATTTAATTATTGTGTTTAAACCAATGACTGAACTGAACTGCCCAGAAACTATAATTAATTATAGTGAAGCCATCAAGCGAAAACCCACCCTAAGAATATGTAGGAGACTGATAAATAATTGAAGAAAAATACTATAAATTATTAAATTACAAAATTCATAAGAGGGTAAATTATGCCCTATCCTTTATGTGAATGTGTATTCCCACGTTCTCCAATCGTATTAAGGGACCACCTATAACTCTTTATTTGTTGGACCCCATATATATATAAAATATATAGTTAAATCAAATGAAAACTCACAAGGGGGTGACTTCGATGTTCTCATATCCAAGTGTAGGTCTCCAGGGATGTGGTCTTGGAGTCTGGTAGTAGTTACCTACCCTGGTAGGGACTAAATCTCCAGACACCTGCGTCATGCATGGCTCAGCTCCAACCATACTCCATGGTTGGAGTTGCTGTAACCACACACATAATCTTTCAAATTATATCCATTGTAGATTAACAAACACAAAATGAACTGATACTTCTGCTTTTTTTCTTAAGCACTTTTTGACATATCTTTATTATTAAAATAAATTAATAAGCCAAAAACCTTACTTAACGATGTACCAATTAATTTTATGCTTGATTCTTACAAATTATATATTTTTGATTATTTACAGAATACATAATCGGATCTTCATTCATTTTGAGATTTTTTGAGTTCTAAAATTACAAAGATTTAAAATTAAAAAAAAAAAATACATGGAAAATTCAAAATATAAAATATATAAATAAATAAACATTCATGACCTTTTATTATTTATTTGACATTGGTGATGTTTATATTAATTAAAAACTACTATCCGATGTTGCTAGCCCAAAAACATTTGTAATAAGACAATGAAATGCTAGTTTTGTTTTAGGTAGGTTTGTTTTTGGAAAATTTGATAGATTTAGTAGTCCTACTTTAATGATTAGCGAGTTAGGCTGGGCTAGTTTATTAGAAAGGA
>JAAAKE020066104.1:0-25262 GCA_010014785.2 Anisolabis maritima
GCCCAAGAACTGTTAAATAATACACATCGTTCTTGCTGTGTTATATTTAAAATATACCCTATAAATATTGATTTTTTCCTTCCGATAATTGAGATTTTTGGTCTGTGTGAAATAAACGAAAACAGGAATGTGAATTGGAAGGGAAATATTTTCATTTTTTACTTTCTCTTTGCTATATATGAAATATATAGTGAGAAGGTATTATTTTTTTTTTTTTTAATTTTAGGCTGTTTTTGTATCGTATTATCGATTTCATATAAGATTTTTATCTGTTTTTTCATTAGGGCTACTATAAAGATCTTCCAAAAGGAAAGCTGATAATATTTGGGATCGTAAAATAGATATTAATCTTTTTTATAAAAATAGTCTCTGATTTTTTATTAGAATTTTTTTCTCAATTTTTTAAAAATATCCGCGGATAGTGGGGATAATAAAATTATTATTTTCATCAATTTTTTAGAAAAATATTTTTTTGAATTTTTCTACAATTTATTAAAAAGGCACCTTTCCATCCTTAAAGGCATAAATACCACAATTTATTTTGTTACTAATTGAACATTTTCTCATCTCGCTAAGTATCTTTTAACCAATAATTACCTGTATTTTATTCAATAAAATTGAAAAAAAAAACAAAGAAAGAAAATAAATGATAAAATAATGTAGCTCTACATTGGCTATATTTCTTTATTGAAATATTTTATCAAGGGCTTCATTCACTCTTTATAAAGCAAATATTAGTTTTAACGATATTCTCAATAGAAAGCTTTTTAATTTTAGAAAATTAAAATTCCATTAAATTCTTCTCTAAATACGCATTTATTATTAATCAAAACATTTCGAATATTATTTTATTTTTTCAAATAATTAAAACGAATTAAATAAAAAATATGTAAGAATAATGAGAGGAAATCAAATAATCTTTTCTTTCCTCTAAATACATAAATATTATTTATAATAATACTTAAATCACTTAACTTTAAATGAAATAGAAAGCCTTCACTTCTGCACGTCGGAATCTCCTTGGGGTTCCATACATTCAAAAAGTCAAAATTGATGTAATTGAAATACATCCCCCTATCATTTGAAGAAGGCTTGTAAAATTGTTTGTATTCCAAAAATAATCATAGATTGGCGTCTAGCTCCCGAAAGGTTGGCGAGAATAATTTTAAAAAATTGTTTTGGGCCCTCTTTACTTTTTGGCACCTGAGGTGAGCCCTATATACACCGTCCATTTTATAATTAAATTAATATCTTTAAAAATATTTTTTTAAAAACTATTTAGAGTCTCTTATGTCTAAATAAAAGCTATTATATTTTAATTATATCCTTAAGAGACAAGAATAAGTATCGGAGGCGTGAAATTTGATAGCGATATCAAAGGAGGATCTTTCTTAGGCTTCGTTTATTATCTCGTAAAGCTAAGAGTAAATACATATACAATATAAGGGAGATAAATAATACCGAGAACATAAATATATTTAATAGGAAATCGAAGAAAGGAATAAATGAAAGCAGCAGCTCAATTCGTAGTAGAGGTATCGAGAAAATTTGATTTCTTTTAACTTCGACAATTGAAAGATATGTTTGCTCTTTATCGGTTATTCATTTCATTAAATTTGCTCAAATATTTTAATTTCAGAAATTGTACGGCCAATAGGCAAACAAAATTTAATTTAACCAAGAATAATAATATTGGATTTATTTTCTTTATAAATATTAATATAATCTAATAAATTTAGTAAATACGCTAATTATACAATCATAAATTTCGTTATTTAATATTATGAGTAAATTTATGGATAATATTAATTTATTTATTATCGAAAAACAAATTGAGTTCATTTTTATATCAGCAGCACTTACGTATCACACGTTAACTGGCTCATCTCAGTCGGGCCTCTTTTCTTTTATTTTGGGGGGTAGGGGAGGCCCCTCCCACATTTCTTCATCTCCCAAAAGGCTGCTTTTAATAGAAAAGTTCAGTAATCGTGATTTTTTTGGAAATCAAAATTCCATCGGATCTTCGCATTTACACTTCCAAAAAAAAGTGAATCAAACAATTTCATGAGTCTGTAGACAGATTTACGGCTTCAAGGATTGAAACAAATAATATACATATATATGATATAATCCAAGACCAACGGCAATACCAACTTTTGGCACTAAATTTTTATCGATTTCTCTATATTCATTTAATATTTTCTGAATAATAAACTGTGTTATAAACTGATAAATTCTGTCATGAGGGACAAAAATTTATTTATATTTTATGGGCTATCAATATAAATAAATGGCCCCAGATGCCGAAAAAGGCATGAAGAAATTTTTTGAAACTTGGAATGGATTATTTCTTATAGGAAAATTGGATTCCAGTTACTAAATCTTTTTGGAACCAATTAATTCCGAAACCCGAAGCGTTTCTGTAATTTAAATAAATTTTAGTAAATCAGTGACCCATGGAACGTAAAGCATATTTTCGTCCACATCCAGTGGCCAAGAGTCATTGGTCAATATTTATATTAAAAATCCACAGTACTCGGTGAGTCTTCTTTTAAATATAATTAAAATTGTATAAAGTCTATATGCCGAAAAAAGTAAAAAAAAAAAAAAAAAAAGAAAATTAAACTTTGATACTAGCTGTATTTTTCTTTTTTCTTTTTTTTTTTTTACAGAACATAAGTAAATATTTATTTTATTCCCCCCCCCACCTCCCCACCCTCGCTCTTTCTCGCTCTCCCACCATCATTCTCACTTATTCTAAAATTGATATCGTATTTTCCCGAAAGTTCAAGGTCGCTCGCTGACTTAAATTTTTATTTGAGATGTAATGTAAAGAGATTTTAATTTCGATTTAATAAAATTCTCTATCAGGACGTAATTACTTTTCAAAGTTTAATCAAATCATGAGGAAATATTCCAATTAATTAAAAATCAAGTAATATTAATTAAGAATTTCTCTCTAGCCCGGAAGGCAGCTGATGACTTCCCTCACTCGCTTTATGCCTCTATGTCTTTCTGCAATCTCCAAATAATCTCGTCATATATTATAATTATGAGAATTCAGAAAGACTCCCTAAATGTTATAAAAAAATAGTATCCAAGAATAGAAAAGCTTTACCTTCTTACCTGACCTTTTGACGCCAAACTTCCTTCGGGAGAAGAAACGAGAATAATAATTAAAGATCAAATTATATGCAAATACATAAAATTAAAATTTCTTAAGTATTATAATGGAATGAGGAGGGGGAAATGGAGGGGCGCTTGGTTAACTCTCCTCCGACCAATCAGAATCCGTTGTCAATTTCCACAAAAGCATTACGGCTCACTTCCGCTGCGAACACTGGCAACTCTACTTACTCTCTTCTGCCCGGAGGAGACTTCTGGCAAAGTTGGGAATAATTTTTTGCGGCAAGCCGGGTCCGAACCCGAGCTGTTTTCCTACTCAAGATCCATAATCAGGTCAGAGGAAAAGCCCTTCGCTCCACGTTCCAAAGGTCATTGAACCACAAAAATTTATTAATATTATGGCTACCAATTGGTATAAATAAATAAGGACGGAATCTAAATAGCCACAGTTGCCGAAAAAGACTTAAAAATAAAAAATAAAAATAATCCGTTTTAGCCACTGCCTATAGCCCCATATAGAGCCTAATTTTCATATAATTTATTTATTTATTGTCTATGTGTCAAAAAATTTATTTTAATCAAAACCAGGAATATTTATTTTCTGATATTAGAAATTTTTGTTGGGTAGGTGAAACAATCAATTCTTTCTCGATCCCCATTTGGGATCCTTGGTTTATAGGCGTTTAAAGAAAAATTTTTTTATAGTCTATCTGTATTTACTTTTTGGCAATCACAAAAAAAAATTGTACACATTTCCCGGGAGCTTCTTCATCAGAATTAAATATTTTTATATAGAAGTTCTTTGAGTTTGTCTCTCTATTTCTCAGTATTTGTGTGTTAAACACTCTGACTTGTCTAGTCTTGACAAGCCTAAAATCCCTAATCAGTTACTATTAGGTTATCAGATAATGACGTGGAGAAATTGGCGAAGATGACGTCTTGACTCAAATCAAGAACGATGTTTATAAACAACCATCTCAAGTTTTATGATCTTCACTGTCATCCCGTCTTCCCTGGCACTCTCTATCTATCAACACGCGCACGATGAAATTGCTCTCGACTAGGCTCTTAATCAATAAAGAGAGGCTAATACTTGCATTTTTTATTTTATCTTTAAACAAATTGCTCTAGTGCATTTATTTTATAGGAGAGAGAATTGCGCTTTGGCCGTGTTCCCATTACTACACATATCGAGGAGATTGATGGGATTTTTCCAGGGATGATCCATCTTAATTGTTTCTTAAAAATGGGCTACAATTGCGTGTTAAAATGTATTATTTAGAGATGCTTTTATAATAGAATTAAACTCATAATTTTTTTCCTGAAATTAATATGTATTCACGGACATATCTGGTCGATATTTCATTTAAATTATGAGTATTTTTTTGGTGCTAGAATCTGATTATACAGTTCGTGGAAATTGAACCCTTTTTTTTTTATTAATTAAATTTACTATTTCCTGTCTAAGAGCAGAAGTACAACTCTTGCCCGTCCCAAGCGATAAAATGTATTTTAATTATAATATGCTCAGATCTCTAAAAGACCTAAAAAATTTAACTAATTCTAATAAAATATAACAATAAATAAGTGGTTATCAATAACATATACGAAAATGAAGGAATGTATTTGACGTCAGATTAAAAAAATTTGTAAATTTCGAAGCGATCTATTTCGTTATTTAATATAACATCATTAGGCCTTACTGAAAAATATAATATATGATTACATTAATTGTTATAGTAAATCCTGATGATGTTAGGTTAAATAACGAAATAGATCGCCTCGAAATATAGAATTTATTAATTTATTAACCTGACATTCCTTCATTTTCTTCTTTGAATCCAGACTCCATTTGCACTCCTTCATTAACTCTATTAACTTAATTCTTCTTCTGTTGTGGCCTTATTCCTATTCGGGGTCGGCACTTGCAATTTTTAAAAAACTGGTTTCAACCGAGAGAAGAAGCAAGTCGTCCTGGCGCTTGTTGAGGAGGGGTAAGGGAGCGGAAAAAATGCTGGCTTTAGCTTGGGTAATTCGTGGTCGCCATTCACGTACACGCACGAGGTAAGCCCCGACTGAATCAAAACTTTTTACATTTCATTACACACACATATATATAGCCCAGCTCAAGCCAGACAATTTGTAATAGCTTGATAACTAATTTTAAATTATTTTTATCCCTTCTTTTTTTCTATATCAGAATTGACTTCATTGAACTCTGAAGATGAGATTC
The DNA here is from genome assembly GCA_010014785.2 of Anisolabis maritima. Lineage (NCBI taxonomy): Eukaryota > Metazoa > Arthropoda > Insecta > Dermaptera > Anisolabididae > Anisolabis > Anisolabis maritima. The sequence goes on from JAAAKE020066104.1 coordinate 5,360, forward strand.
AACGTCAGCATAATAAATTATATTTAATGAAAATAATCAGCTTAAAATATTGATAGAAGGTAATTATACTCTCTTTGAAATTAATTATTTCATTCCCCCCCCCCCCCTACTTGGTTTGGTTTTCAATGATTCAATGATTTGAAAAAGTTAATTTAATAAGCTTAAAGGAAAAGGGCTTTATTTTGGGCAATTAATTACAATCCTTAAATTGGCTGCCAGTTATTTAAACTTCTATTCTTTTCTAACCAACAAATAAATTCACAAAAAGCTCCTAAATTCTGGTGGATTGGCATCCTCTAAGACTTCACATTAAAACAATTTTTATTCGATCTCCTGTGAAGGCCGTTAGGGAAGAGCGAGGAAAAATTGTTGCTATTCGATTTCATTTCTTTTTGGCTGCCTGCACTTCAATCTAATCTCCAGGTTTTTTTGTCTTTTTATGGCATCTGCGATTCTTCCCATATTTATTTATATTAATTTGTAGCCAATATTATTATATCTGAACATATTATTTATATTTTATTTGAATTTTTTTTCGTTGATCATTTCCCAATTATTAAAGATAAAATAATATTATTATATATTAACCCATATTGATTTCAATTGAACTCCCAATTTAAATACACCTTGAAAAAATTTTTTCCTTATTTTTTTAAAATCAATTTATTTAACGAATCGTCAAATTTTTTTCTTATATATTTATATTCATTCTAAAATTTTTTAAATTTATTTTAATTATTCTAAACATTCTATCTTATATAAATATATTTTCATAAAAATACAAAAAATTAATGCGTTTTTATTTTGGATTATGCCTCTGCGACCAGTCGTCTGAAATGGATGAAACTGAAATGAGCACCAACAATTCACAAATTTATAGATATGTGAAGAGGGGAGGAAGTCAGCCAGTAGGGTGACCTCTATCGAAATAAAACTGAACAACAAAATATGAAACGTTTCGGTTTTAATTAAATAATGCCATCTTCAGTCATTAGAGCTGAGATGAACACCAACAATTCACAATCCTTTCAGTTCTAGTGACTAAAAATGGCATTATTTAATTAAAACCGAAACGTTTCATATTTTGTTGTTCAGTTTTATTTCGATAGAGGTCACCCTACTGGCTGACTTCCTCCCCTCTTCACATATCTACAAATTTTTAATTAAATTTTTTAGAGTTTTTTGGCATCTGAGGCCATTCAGAATACGTCCTTATTTATTTATATTAATTGGCAGCCAATATAATATTTTAAATTAAACTAAGAAAATATATTTATTTATCCAAAACACATAAACCTAAATTCAACATGTCATGACTTGCATACTCGATAAGTCTTTAAACCGGCCATATTATATTCCCAGAGGATATGATCTACAATGGCCAAAAATGGCGGGAAAGTGTTGCAACTTCGTTGCCTTTTTTATATTTTTAAAACTAAAAACAAATATTTTTTATTATTATTCAAAGAGAAGATTTTTACTCTTGACTAGGTGTCTGCTGAAGGTGAGTCGCCGAATAAAAAGCATGCACTGAAAATCGCTTAGAGGGTTCCTATTATGCAAATTCCATGAATGAGAAATAGGAGGATAGTGGATGGAAAAGTACGATTAATTTTTTTCTTTTTTTGGCTGGCTCTCGCCTTCTTTATAGGCACTATCGAGCCTCGTTTAAATCATAGAGAGAGGAGCGAATGTCGATCGGCAGCCCTTGTGCCCTTCCTCCTCTATTTTGCACTTCGTTTTTTGCACCCATTCGCCTTCTCTCCTTTTTTTCTGACTCAGTCAGCATTTTTACATGAATATATTTACAAAGCCCTCCCTCCTCTTCCTTTCTTTCATACGAACCACCACCAACAGCTGACAATTCCACACTAAGGCCCCTCCAACCGCTCGTAAAGAAACTCTGTCATGGGTGATATCACTCTCCAAACGTCTTAAATGTTTTCTTATCTTTTTGTTATTTAAGCTCAACTGATAAAAAGATCACTTGTTTTTGTTTTGCCTTTTCTCAAAATAGATTTATATAAAATTTCCATGTGTATAATGAGGAATAAAGATATTTAAATGACTAACCATGTTTCCTTGATTCAAAAAAAAATTTGATTAGCTAAAATAGGACAGGAAAAAAGACAAAATTTATTATATATATTTATTAACTTATTTTTTCAGCGACAGAAATTTAACATAGGTACAGATAAACTATGGATATAACAAAACAGTAGCATTTATTTATTAGGCAGTAGTTAGATGTAGAGGAAAGGATGTTTCCTCGTGTCGTGAATATTTTTTTAATACTTAGCTATTTTGATCATTTAATATTTTGTCATAATCTTTTTCTCAGTTCAAAGTTCACTTTTGTTTTCCAATTATCATTACCTTCAATGTATCTACACTTAATCTGGATTTCTCCTTAGACCACATACTATTCAAATTCTTTTATCTTTGAATTTGCATAGTAAAATATTATTAGATATTCGATTTTTTACTAAATGCTAAATAAAAAAAATTTATTATATGAAACAATATAAAAACGTAGAATTATTGGCTTTTATGACATTCATGCACGAGTAGCGAGAATAAATTTATATTTTGTAATCCTTATTTTTAATTTTTATCAAAGCGGGACAAAAGCCTTATTTTTAAACAAACGATGGGATCGTATAAAAACATGAAAAAAAAACGGCACTCTCCCGTTCAAAACGATACATATGGTTAGCTCATATTTAAAAAAAATAAAAAGCTAAGTAATATCTAGCGGAAATTGGTTTAAGGCATGGGTATCCAACCTTTTGGCTTCATTGAGGTAACAAATTTCTCTTGGAGTACTTAATCATTTATAATATGTAGAATATTGTATATCATCCCCAAAAAATAAAATAAAATAAAGAAGTTCCTAATAATAATATCCTCATTATTTTATTTATTCCTCAATCCTTTATAGTTGGTTTAGGGTTTCATTTGTTCAGGGCCTCGGATTGGATCACCCTATTTAATAGCTAATACAAAACCATCTCTCTATAGTATAAAGGCCTATTTTGTAATTTAGACTTTGAAAAGTTTCCTTCATCCTTTTATTAATATCTACATATTAACAAAAGGATGAAGGAAGCTATATAAATTACCTGGTTGCAGATCTACAATCTAATAAAAAGCTTAATATCGCCCAGGCCGGTTTATTCCTACTCTCTTTCAACTATAAATGGCCCTGATCTCGAAAGGTCAAAAGCCAAGAAAAGATTAATTATTAAAATTATCTTTATTTTTATTTTGCGGGCAGGTATATAAGGGAGGGTTATCCTTAAAAATTTTCCATTTAAACGTCTTTTTTCTATAGGCTACTCTTAGCCGAAACATGCAAACAACAGAAGGGGGGCAGTGGTTGGCGCACGAAGTGAATTGAAGGCAGAAACACCCTAGTATAATAATAATAATTCTTTGTTCCCTCCTCCCCCCTTCTGGGCAGGATATTATTAATTATAAATACAAATAGGGATTATTATATTAACCAGAAGAAGGAGTTCAGTTCTGAGGCTATAGAAAAAAATGTTTGAATAAAAATCCTAAATTTAATGCAAATGAATCTGGCTATTATTAATTTAAAAAGAGAACTTATGGTAGAGGTAAGGGTAGGGCTCAGGTTAGTGTTTTTTTAATTTTCTGTGATTCGAATTTTATAGCTCGATTTCCATTCGGACAATAGAGAAAGGGTCCTTTTCCCTCACCCATAGGGCTGATCCCTTCTTTCCTTTCCATGCAGGGGGATCGATGGCCACCCTGCATAGCCGATGATTGGTGTCGGCACAAGAGCCTATTCAGCTGTCACCGCCGATCATAATGATTAGAGCTCATTCCTTTTCTCTATTCGAGTGCCTGCCTGGCAAATTTGACTGACTTGACATTTTCTTTTCAACTAAGTATTAGAAAAAAAGAAAAAAAAAATGAAAATATAGTAATTCCAAATGCCATTAATAAAATATAATAATAATATTGATATAAGAGCATTTCGATTCCCGCCGCTCTCACTGATAATTTTTATTTATTTGGTATAAAAAAATTATTTTATCAATAAAATATAATGTTCCATCACAATCAAGGAGAAATCAATAATTATTTTCTAGAAAAACTTTTTTTTACTTCAAAGCATTTTGAAGAGAAGGAGAATTTGTTTCTCGACACACCAAATAAAAATACGAAAAATAAATATATTTTAGATGAGATGAGAGAAATAAAACCAGCCCACCTTACAACAATTTATTGCAAATATTTCGGCTGGCCTAACCATCCAAAGATATTATATCTTACACTTAGGATGGATCGGCGTGAAACGAACCGAACCTTGCAATAAAATGATGTAAGGTGGACCTAACTTGAGCTGGTTTTATTTCTTCCAACTCATCTACATTTACATCAGTTATATGAGTCATATATATTTTATTAATATGAACCAAAATATCAATATAAGTAACAATAATAATAAATTCTTGCTGCGCCTCTAGAACCTCTCGAATTACTCAAGTTGACAGAAGGAAGTAGGGATTTTTTTTTTGTTTTTAGGCCCCGAAGACATCAGCAATATATTTATTTTTTTGAATTATACCTGATCTATATTTATTCATTTAAAACAATTTAGTAAATCCAAATTGGGAAATTTTTATTTTTTTCATTCATTTCAAATGATAATTATTAATAGTTTAAAATATTTTAGTCGAAAATTCGAATTGTTAAGAACAATAATAAAAAAAATTTTAACTTAATAAATATAAAAAACAAGACCGGACGGATTTGTTTTTAATTTTGCAAAGTGCATTAAGCAATATTGTTTTTTTTTTTTTAAAGTCTCTTATAGGCCATATAAACACCAAACAATAACAAATTTATTTTAATAACGATACGTTTTATCCAGGCATATTTATTTACATCAATTGGTATCCAATTGATTTAAATAAATATCGGATTGCTTGGGATCCGAACCCACATTCCTTGACTTTTAAGGTTAATATCAATATCTCACGAATAAAATTACGAAAAATAAATATATTTTAGACGAAATGGAAGAAATAAAACCAACTCACGTTCGGTCCACTTTACATCACTTTATTGCAAATATTTCGGTTTTCTTCACGCCAAACCATCATCAAGAGGGAGATTAAGCGGTGTTTATCTGTCAATGCCAAAGAAAATATTACTGCCAGCGGTTTTTAATTGGAACTAGTGCGTTTTCTCTTTATGGGTTTCATTACTATTAAAACATGTTCAAATTAATCAAGGATGTGTATAGTACTTAAGCCATTGTTAATGCATGCATTGGCGCCAGTACAACGACATTAGGTTAAATTAAAAACTTATTCTTGGCATGCAAGTAATCTACTGGTGCCAGCGTAAACCAAGGCCTTACGCATTGTTCAATAGCCATTAAAATATAATAAGTGAATATCCTCTAAGAAAGATAAAATGGTTAAGTCCTTTCGGTCTCTTGCTTAATGATCACAGGTTAGTTTCCCGTCCTGAGCGATAAATATATAGTAATAAATGTTAATTTAAATAAACGATCTAAGAAACCGAAAATGACTAAAAAAACTTGCACACCTGATTTGAGTAGGTTGCCTCCCCCCAGGCGAAATGAATTCATTTGGGTAAAACGTTTATTCTCCATCATCAATCCGTTTTAAATATCCATTGAAAATTATTTGCTTTCAAGTCTAAGTTAATGGAAATTGCTCAATGAAGATTTTTTTTATTATTGTACTTGACTACACTATTCACTATATGCATTATATTTCGAGTTGTGATAAATAAATAAAAATTTCTCTTTGGGAAAAATGAATTTTATAAATTTCTAAATAATATAAAGAATAATTCCCAAAGAACCTCTCGACCGCCTTAGGCTGGCTGAGCCCTTTGTATCAAAAAATCTTCTTTCTGACTTATAATATATCGAAATTTTAAAGAGCTTATTTTTACTTATTTTTTATCCTTTTTAAAGAAGAGAGAGTAATAATAATAATAATAATAATAATAAATTAAATACGTCATAACCTTTAATTTTATCTCAAAATTAAGAGGCTTTTATTTTCAATTATAAATAATTGCATAAATTTGTTTATGTTTTATTGAGCTACAAGGAGATCTGTGCAAAATAAAAGGAGTTTGTAACTCCTCAGGGGGCAGATAATGTTAGTTAATTTAATTTCCCAATGGAGGCAAAAGAGAGAGGAAGGAAAAAGAAATAAAAAATTCTTATATTCATTTTCTTTCATTCAATGGGATTATAATTTAATTGAGTCGTTCAATTGAGCTTTATTTTTACGATATTTGAAATATCATATTAGGATTTGCTTCGATAAAGACTCTATGTTTATATCGATCAAACTACGGGAGAATAAATGCCGAGTTGTTGCCTTTACGTCATATTCTAGCACACCTGTTTTTACTCTTAATAAAGCAAAAAAATTTTCATCTTTAAAAAGTCAATGTCCAATTTTTTTTTTTTTTTTTTTTTTGTTGAATATCAAATTGAATTGAAATTCCTTTTCTAGCGAGGAAATTATCTTATTTTCATTTTTATCTATTTATGTTTTTTTCTTCTTCTCTAAACACTCAATTCAATGAATAGTGAATTCCCCTGGGAAATAAGAAGTATTCTAGTATTAGTTTGTACTCTTTCTTCTTCTTTTTTCTTTGTTAAAAATTACATTTCTTTCATTTAAATAAATCAGATTAATTTTACTCTCTCACTAAATTCAATTCTCTTAAACCTTTAAATTAATTTACTCGAAATAGAAAAGAATTTTCCAATCAAATGCTTGTCAACTCGGGCGTCACGTCTGGCGAATACGTTTTTTAGAATCAGCACAACTAAAGCCGTTTAGGATAATTATTTATCATGAGACGAAGAAGTGATAACTCCTCAGGCTGAGCCCCTTCCCCTGCTATTGTTAATAGCTTGTCTCATTGCACTCCGAGACTCTCCCCTCCAACCCTCACTCACAACCCCTTCATTTTCATCCCTCTCTTCTCACTTGAGTCGACGTCGTTCAAAGTTATAGATCTAATTCTGTCTCTTCTCAAAAAGATTATATTTTATTAAATGTGTCATTATTACAAACACTTTCAAAAATTTTTTTTTTTTTTGAGTTTAAGTTTTCACAGATGTGATTATTAAATAAATAACATTATTCGTTTAACTGTTATTTAAATTTACTAAATAGAACGTTAAACTCAAATGATGAGTCACCACTCAGACGAAACATATTTGTAAGAAAAAATTTAAAAAAATAAAACTGATCGATGCCCATGGTTAACGAATAATGTTAACCTTAAATGTATATTACAATGTTGACAAAAAAATTATACCGAACAACTGTAAAAACTGACAATCTGTTATCCTGAAAAAGTGCGCGATGCGCGCACCAAACGCCGGTACTGTTAAATGGCTCGTTCTTATTATCACCTGGTTGTATCCTGGGATTCCTATCCTAACTCTTAATTGAATACAATCAGCCATCATAAGAATCGTCATTTATTCTGTTACAAAAATAATGTCCGTTTATGTTATGTCAACTTTAATGCATTTTTTACTAATAAAGTTTTGCAAAAATGTTGTCAAGTTATAATTTATTTTAAAGGGCATGCCCTATCTATCTGTGCTAAAAGTTTTACTTTTAACCATAGTTTATAAAAGTCGATTATCTTTTTGTTACAGATAGAAAAATCAGAAATTCGCGCAATTTTTGTATGACTTCAATTTAGGCACAATACCGGCAGAGACGAGCTAAAAAATTAATGAAAGAACTGTACGTCGTTGGTTCGAAAAATTTGAGAACAGTGAAGAAAGCCTTCTGGACGAAGATAATGAACAACTGAAGCAAATTGTTGAAGCTGACCCGACGAAAACGATTCGAGAACTTTAAGAGCTGCAAGTTCACTATTCGACTATTGATCGCCATTTGCCTGAGGTGGAAAAGGGGATAAAGCTCGACAATTGGGTTCCACATGAACTCACAGAAATGAACAAAAATCGTCGTTTTGAAATTGGCTCTTCCCTTCTTTTGCGCAACAAAAATAACCCATTTATTGGCCGAAACACTGCAAATTCCTAAACCGGATTTGCACCCGAAAAAGATCATGTTGACTGTATGGTGGTCTTGTGCAGGCTTAATCCACAATAACTTCTTAAAACCGGATGAAATAATAACTCCCGAGAAGTACTGTAGAGAAATCAATGGAATGTGTGCAGCCTTTTGCAAAAGCAGCATTGATAAACAGAAAAGGACCCATTCTTCTTCATAATAACGCACGCCCATATGTTGCACGGGTCACCCTGCAAAAATTGAACGAACTTGGATATGAAAGTCTGCCTCATCTCCCCTATTCGCCAGATCTCTCCCCGACTGATTTTCATTTGTTCGCACATTTAACCAACTTTCTAGTGTTTAAAAACCAGACCGATGCCAAAATTGCATTTAAAGATTTCATCGAATCTAGAGAACCGAACTTTTTCGTAGAAGCCATAAATAAGCTCTTATCACGTTGGTAAAAGTGTATAGATCAAAAAGATTCTTATTTCGATTAAAACGGTTAAGTAGCACTGGAGATTTTTGTGTTTAAAGTTTTGCCTTAAAAATGGAAATTTTTGCAACAACCGAATAAATAATGAAGTTTAAATAAAAATTATATGATTAATTGTTTCAGATAAACAGGCAATTTGCAAGCTCTACGTCGATTTCTCTAATTGATTAACTATTATATTAAAACATGAGCTATGAATCCGGCCTCATGTTTACATTTATTAAGGAAAACAATCAGGATTTTAAATGTAATTCGATATACGAGTCTCAGTCAAATGATATTTTTATAGAGAAACACAATGCTGCAACCATCTTTCACATTAAATTTTATTTAACTTCAGACTACTGTGAAGGTTACTTTGTCTATTGATGGGGAATAAAATTTTTTCCGAAAAGTCTCTAGGTGAATGCAGTTTTGTTTTACCCTATAAAAATATAATGATGGCTGAAATTCCCTCATCATCAAATTATATATTAAGCAACTTGATTGTCATTTTTAATAATAATATGTCGAATCATATACATTCAATAGTTCAAAGTTGGAATTTCTTAAAATGGAACAAAAAATATGTAATTGAATAAAATGATTGATTTTTGTTTTTTATATAATTTATATTTTCCGCTTGATTAAAATAACCTATTACCTATTTATGAAATGTTGAAATGAATGTTTCTATTGAAAGATATAGAGAGGGAATTGAGGGTACTCGAATGTATGTATATATGTAACTAGTCTAATGAATGTCGATGTCTGATTACTTGTCATATGGCCAAACCAACCAGCCAACGGAAGCAGAGCATACGCACCCACACACACACAGGGACAGACAAACAGATGCACACAAATGGTAAACTTTAAGCCCGGAAGTAATTCTATCTCTCTCTCGCTCTCTCTGTTTGCATCGAGGCGAATGATGAAATCGGTAACAGCAAATAGTGATGAACTGTGCTTGGCTTGCCCGGGATGGGGCTGGAAGGGCCACCACTAAAATTAATCACAACTCTGGGTGGGGTGTGTATTAGAATTAACTAGTTTCCTACTGCATCTGATTTATCCCCTCAAAGACTAAGAGCCTCTATTATTAAATTATCTTAAATAGACGACCTGCAACTTGGAAAATTTTTTCCAAGGGGGAGGACTATGAAATATCTGACCATTCAGAGAGGAGCCCAACATTCGTCAACCATTCAATACCGCATTAAGAATTTTCCTCTCTTTTTACTTTCTCTTGTCTATTTATGAAATATATAGTGAGAAATTATTGCCATCGCAAAAAAATCAACATTAAAATTTCAACGGAAATACACGTTTTAAGGTGACTTGAGTTTAAATAAATGGGACTCGCAAAATGGTCTGCTTCTCTCTCTCTCTATGTGTGTGAATAAATTAAAAACCTTCGAAGCTGAAACTTTATATTTAAGCTAGGGACCCTCATCGTATGCTTTTCATAGCTTTTGAATAAAATCAGTCAAAGAGTTATAGTACTTTATTAATGTATTTTTTTTTTTTTTGATTTTCTTAAAATTCGCTCTAACGAATTTGATTAAAATTCATATATCGTTTATTTATTAGTTAATATTTGTTTATTTATTAGGTAACATTTGAAATAATGCGCCAAAAAATGTTTGGGGCCCACTTCACTCTTGTACGTAGGATTTTTTTCTTAAACTACACCAACGATTTTGATTACATATAATAAATTAGATAAACTTTAACATATATTAATCATTTTCCCCTTCAAAATAGTATGGGTAATAGTAATAGTAATTTCCTTTACGAGCCTGTACATGATGGGCCACTGCGCATCTCAATTGCGCACTCTGGCTGGCTACTGACATCTTTTGTAAAACAAAGTGCGTATCATAAGGGGTTCTCATTATTAAACAAAATAAATACAAGTGATTGAACGGCTATGAGGCTCGCCGCATAAAATCTAGTTTGACAGCACATCAGTCAGCTTTCCTTACCTTAAAGTAATAGAAAGTTGTATAATGTACATTTATTCACACCAGATTTTTTAAATATTTTTTGACCTATAAGATCTTCATATAAATTCTAAAAAGTATCCGGTGCCTAAGACTAATTTTCTGAAAGGTTAGGGCTCATTATAAACCCATTCAGTCAATTTTAAAAATAATATCTGTTCATTCATTAGTTAGAATTTTTACGAATTCTAAGCCATAACGGGCCAATTTCTTAAAATGGGACCAACAGTATTGGAACAAATCATCAAATGATCGCTTTTTTATGGAATTTATTATTTTTTTTAAGTCTCTTCGGCATCTGAGGCCATATAAACATTTAACATTTACAAATTTATTTTAATAACGATACGTATTATCCAGGAATATTTATTTACGCCAAATGGTAGTCAATTTTTATCGGACTCCTGGGATCCGAGCCTTTAAAAATACGAGAAAGGAGTGCAATTTCATTGACTATATTTTAAGGTAACAGCTTTGCTTAAGTAAGCCTTAAGCAAATAAGTGAACACAGCCATCAGTAGAAGGAAAACAGACTTGCCTCAAGAGCTTTATAAGTACATTTTTTTCATCTGAAAAAGCCAAACTTTCGGGACATCTTTTTATAAATTTCCAACAATGGAATTTCAGCGGGCCATAGAAATTGTTTCCGGCACTCCCACCCACCAAAATTTATTTATATTCCATGGTACAGGAAGATTTAAAAAAAAAACTTTTTGCAAGAGAAAATATAAAGGGAATTCATTTTATTATGAATTGGAATTTCATTCCTTTTTTGAACTACGTATATAGATCTATCACAATGTCAACAAAAACACCAAGAGACCCCCAAAAAAGATATATATATATATCTATAAATATGAGACATTTATTTTTCGTGGAAACATTTCCTTTTTTATTTACCTGCATGTGGAGCTCGTTCGTTTCTCGTGCGCACTTCTTTAGTAGAGCTGCTTTTATTCTATTTATTAAATCCTTCTCTGGTTGCATTAAGTAAAGTTCTAGTTCTTGTCAGACTGGAAAGGAGCTTTTTTTTTAATCCAATTTCACACTCCTAAAGGAATATCTCAGCGTATAAAATTCCAAAAAATAAATAAATATCAAGCTGCCACAAAGACCTGCTTTTGCGTTTATATAAGTAAATGTGATTTAAATAAGGAAAAACATTAATTAAAATTAATAATAAATGATGAATATATATATATCTAAATTAATATACCCGAGATTGATTTCTGGCTGTATGCAATTGTTTTCGACTAAGTGAGTTAATAAATTTTAAATCTTTAAAATGAAAACCAAACTGATAGCACTTTTCGTCATTCGTTGCGTAAATGCCCAAATGAACTGATCATACAATTAGAGATAGTTCCTAAATGTGTACTACACTTTTTCTAAGCAACACCGTAACCGGGTCACCTATTCATCATCCCAAAATTTTTCTATACAAAGGGGGGTAAAACGTACGCCATTTTGAGCTGAGTTCATATCTGTCTTCAGTTAAGCTCTCCGACAGATACTCAAAAATCGCGTTTCGTTTCCGTTATTAGAAAAATCTTGCCTATTCAGGTCTATTATTTCCCCATCTTTAACTTAAAAGTTATCAGAGGATATGGAGAGCCCTTTGTGACCTAGTTTGGTCAGTGGAAACGATTGCGAGATTAAGAAACTACTAAAGGTAATAATTGCTTTATTACCTAGAAAAATATTTATGGGGTCATAATAAAACTAATGAATATAAATACTTTTTATACTACTGAAAAGAAAGGCAAGGAAACAATTTTTGGCTATTATAGGGTATAAAGGGAGGAGGGGAAACTCTGAAATCGATCAACTTCGGAAGTGGGAGAAAATTTTTATCTTTATTTACGTATACCTCACCTGTATTTAGACTGGGCAAGCCGAAGAGATAAAGCAGTTAAGCTTACAATCCTAAACTGAAGATAATTCAGGTTCAAATCATGGTAAAAATTTATCCAACTTTATAAGTGACGCACCTCGCTGAGGAAGGGAACGAAAACCCGTCCCAGTATGACCCCGCACTTTAGAACGGCCCCCAAACTTTAATCGTATTTCTAAAAAAAATTAAATTCTTTGTGACTTTTGATGCCTTTTTTTTAATTTACCGTGCAGGAAGAGAGAGTTAATGCAAGTTTGGACTGAAGAAGTGAAAAGCACAAAATATTGTTTCTACACCTGTATTACAAATTCTGCTATTAACGTGTTATTATAATAATTAATAATTAGCATATAATATAATGATAATAGCTTCTCCTCAAAATATTTCCTTAAATAACTTATCGTATAATTGTATTAATATCTGTTTATTCACAATATCTTATTTTTAATGTTATATATTACAAATATAAATTTGGTAGATACTTAAGAGTTTAATATTAAGGCACATGGTCGTCCAGTGGCGCACAAACTATATCGAACAAATATTGAAAATGTATAATTAGACTAAATTAAATTATGTTTATTGGCCCTGTGTGCAGTAGTTGAGGTCTCGCCTCACGTTCCAAAGGCCACTGGTTCGCTTCCCGTCCTGAGCGACAAAATTTATATTATATTTGCCACCAATTAATATAAATATATAATGTCTTAGTCTAAATGGCCTAAGATGCCGAAAAAGATAAACAAAAAGGTTCGGAGAAAAAGAAAACTTGCCGCTTTTCTCAGGTCACTATACACCACTTTATTCAGCAAATATTTCGACCAGCGTTACGTCGGCCATCCTCAGTGTCACAATGTGATAATTTTAGTGGACCTGCGTCCGTTAGGTATATAAAATATTTTTGGAGAGGTGAGGGACATCTACTGCGTTCTATCGAATCGCTTCATTGTGTGGATGTCCCTATATATAAATTGTATATATAGATATTAATCGAATTGCCTGGGATCCAAACCCGCACCCCTTGGCTTTTAAGGATATCAATCCCCCTCCCTCCTCCATGGCCAAGATGTTAAAGGTATTGACAATTATCAATATTGATAACTTTAAAAGCCAAAGGGCGTGGGTTCGAATCCCAGGCGATGAAAATTGATTTAAATCAATTGGATACCAATTGATATAAATAAATATAATAATGGATAATACGTGTCGTAAATAATACTATATACACCGTTTCAAGTCTATATGGCCTCAGATGCAGAAAAGACTAAAAAAAAAAAGGTTATCAATTTTGATAATGTCAATTCGGCCATGGAATGGGAGCAAACACATGAAATCATAACCTCGGATCCTTTCAATCTTGTTTCGCAATTATAACCCTTGTCTTCCACTTTTGGCAATAAAATTTTTATATTTTTTAATTTTTCTGATAATAATAATATTCGAGATTTGAAGAGTTCCTGAAAACCGATTAGGAGGCAGAGAGAGAGGGTTGTGATAATCATCAAAGTGTGAGAGAGAGAATATGTGGTGAGTGAAGAGAGAGGGTGGGGGGGGATATTATAGAGTTGAGAGCTCTATCCTCAAGAGGTGGAAAAGGGCGGAGGAGTAGCAGCGCCGGGGATTAAGGGCAAGGGAGGCCCTTATCGGTGCCAATCTGTTCGTAGGGGTGGAAAAGTCCACGATGAATCATAGGGGACGATTTGCCCCTCGGGTCTAACCAACACCCACACATCAACCTGTCACTCATACAGGGAGTTTCCAAATAACCAGTCACCAAGTGCATTTATAATAGGAAGATTATTTTTTACTCTATTCCTTATATTATCATTTATTGTTAAAACCTACACACGTTCAAGTACGCCCCTATTTTTGAACATATTAAGTAGACTCATTGTCTGTTTAGTTCATAGTGACTCAATAGATTTAATGAATGAATAATTTACTATAGAGGAATATTGATCATCCGAATGAAGTACTTATATTCCAATCTGTCAAAGGAGAAAATGATAATATACCATACATTTCCATCTCTCTCCATTCCCACTCGTATTATTATTTTGATTAAATATGCTGCTGTTTATTTATATTAGGCTACTAGTTAAGCCAGCGCTCAAGGAATGGTAATATGTTAAACCACAATGCGTTCTCTATTCATAAGGGATTTCGCTTATTTATCTTTAAAAAATAAAATTTCTTATAATAAACTGCAAGGATATCTCTAAAAAGTCGCCAAATGGCCAGGTTAAAAAAAGTAACAAAAATTAACAAAAGGGCAACATTCAACAAGTAAAAAAAAATTTCACTGGGTGGTAAATATGAGAAATTGATAGTAATGAATTTTATATAAATTCTTTCTTTTTTTTCGTTCCAACGGCGCAATGAGGAAGATTCAAGAGCATCAAAAAGTTTATTTGGTGACGGGGAGAGGGAGAGGAGCAGCCTTCCCCCCCAATGACGTAACTAATATGATCTTCCCAAAATTTTGTATTTTCGATAGAAACTTGAGCCTCCTTTGGGGAAGTAGTTTTTTTTTATTAAATTAAAATAACTTTTGAGAGATACAAATGATAAATATTGATTGATTCTCTGTGAAATTTTGAGCTCCTGATTAATTCCAATAAATAAATAATTTTATTCTTTTTTCTCTTTTTTGTCATCTCCAAATAATTAGATCATTTTTATTTTATTTAATTTTATTCAAAAGTAGAACAAACCCCTTTCCCATGTGGTGCAGGTAAAAGAATACCTTCACGATCCAAGAATCACTGAATGGTTTACCGTCCTGGCGAATTAAAATTGATTTAAATTATATTGGTTACCAATTAATTTAAAAAAATTATCTAATAGTCTCAGATGCTTCTGAATGGTTTGAGTGACGCATCGCGATGACGTCATGATGACGTATCAATCATAAGCTGCGAGCAGTGTTTGACATTTATTCCAAAAAGTGAGGTTAACTAATAAAAAAAAAAAAAGAAAAAGATACCGGGGAAGTTCTAGATTGGTAAAAATACAAAAGTCCGACCATTTTGATTACTTTGCCATGAACCGACCTTAAACATTTTTGCAGATTTGTACTCCATGTTTGATGCTTTATCCAAATCCGAGGTCAAATTTTTTAATTTTGGAAAAAAATTGTTGACCGACTACAAACATACAGACAGGGAAATAATGAACTTTTCCAGTTGGTTGAAAAAATATTAAATAAAAAGAAAAATTTATTCAAAGGATTATTTAAAATTTTTTTTTTATAAAATAGAAGCAAAACTTTCCAAGGAGATACATTGATTTCCCAATGGAGTATTTTAATAAGAAGCACCCTATATACTATTTCGTCTCCCCAAGTTTTTTGTTTGTTCTTTATGCCTCCGACAAAAGATGACGTCTCTCTCCCTTCCTAAGAATTAATCAACAGCATTTGATGATAGAATGAAATATAAAAGAATTTATCTTTTCGTATTTATCAGAAAGGGATAAAGAAAGAGAAGATAGGGCGCAGAGTGAAATGAATGAATGAGTCGCTTCTATTTGATCTAGAGGCTATAGAAAATTTGTATATCCACCTTTTGGGATCTTTTAGCGCATTTTACTTCAATAAGAGAGACATTCAGTTTGGCATTAGCTGCCTTTAAGGGTCAGAACCAAAGGTTCAGGCTTTTTTTTTTTGTTTAGAAATTCTATTTAAATTTATTATTTTGTTGTAATTTTTCTCAGGTTTTTGATAAAACTTCTGATTTGATTTTTACAAATTTTTCGACTTTAGTTGGTGTGACCCCCCCCACCCCTTGAATACCATCGTTTAATTTTTCACGTCTATCATTTAAAAGCCAAAATTGGTCAAAATATTTTGAAAATGAATTTTATATAATGTAGTATATAGTTGTGTATTTTTTTTTATAGGTATTTATTTATTTTTTTTAGTAATCCCTCAGAAGATTTTTTCCCCTAAGCTGGATTTGCCCCCGTCCCCTCTTCTAATCCTCTAATCGGCTAATGGTTACTTCGAGGTTCTTTCAAATAAAACCGCAGCCTATTTATTGAATTATAAATTTATATATGGGCTGGAGCCCGTTCTATTTAATTTTAATCTCACCGGCCTTTCTTGGATTATTTATTATAGAACAATGGAGAAAAAACACTGAAGGATCCTGATAAAAAGTTCTTTTTTTGTCTTTTCGACATCTGAGGCCATATCGACTTTTAAACAATGACAATTATATTATTTACGATATTTGTTATCTTCGCGTATTTATATCAATGTTCATCGAACTGCCTGGGTTTATTGATCAATCGATATCTTTAACCTCTCGTCCAGCCCCCGTCCAGTGGCTGAGAGCCTAAGGGTATTGATATTGTCACTATTTGAAATCCTTCAAAGCCAAAGGATGTGGGTTCGGATCCCAGACAGTCCGATGAAAATTTATTTAAAATCATTTGGATGCCGTTTGGTTCATATAAATGTGCCTGGTTAATTCGTATCGTAATAACAAAATATATGTATCGTTTATATGGCCACAGATGCTGAAAAGACTACCTCGACCACAGGGAGAGGGGGGTACTTAATTTATTAAAGCAAATATTTTGTATGCTTTAACTCTATCCATCTCACAGCTTCGATCATAAAGACCAACTAATCCGACCGGTATCTGATTATTGACTTTAAAAATTCTCATTTAAATTTCAAATTTATTATGAACAAGGGCAAATTATTATTATATTAATAAAAAATATATATAAATATAATAAAAATTAAAGTATTTGTAAATATAAACTTTTATTATTATTATTATTAAAGAGAATGCACCAAATATTTAAAATTTATTTCTGGGGAAACTTGGGCTATACTAAATCGTTTAGGGGGAGTTTTTTTTATTTTCACACATGCCTATTTAAATATTTGCGTTTTGCTCGGAATAATTTGACAAGTAAATATTTATTCATTGACGGCTTTAATTGAATTAATTTTAATTAAAAAAATTTTTTTACACCGAATAAATATAGCCAACCTCCTGATTTGAACCTTGATTCCGCCCCTCTTGGAGCGATCGATTTTGTTCGCACTGTATTCCTATTTTTAGTCTGACATTTTAAGAATGCCTATTTTTATACAAGCTTGTATATTTGCTCATTTAAATAAATTAAAAAATTTAAATAGGTCTCGAGAATCAAGGAGAGAAAAATTTTGAAAATTAAACTGGCATATTGAAAAAATCTCAAACTCACACTTAGCGCAAGTCTTAATAATAAAAAATCTGGAGTGAAGGCCGCACATCACACAACTTTCTCTTAAGATAAGGAAAATTGTGCGATGTATTGCGTGGGGTTCCCTAGGTAGCCGGTCCACAATTTTATTTAGATTTCATTTTTAATTAATTTAAATAAATTAGGACGGAGTCTAAATGGCCTCAAATGCCGAAAAAGTGTTTAAAAAAAAGATTTTATTTTTAAAGATTTTTAATCAATTATTAAAATTATAAAAAAAATATTTTTTTTTTTAGTATTTTCGGTATCTGAAGCTATATAGACATTAAACGATATATAATATATTTATTTACGATAGAAATGATCCAGGCATATTTATTTATATCAATTAACTTCTCGGCTTTGGGGGGGGGGGGGATTAAATTTTATAAATGGTAATTAAATTCCGTTTTTTATAAACATTGGAATTAAAAATATTTAAATTTTGTTACTATGACAACGGGTCTTTCTATCTTTTCTATGGGATACTTAAATTCTACAATTGGGAACCCAACAATATTTTTGAGTGAAAAATGATTAATACATCTTAAACCTTATCTTATTTATTATATGTACAACCAATTTAATCGATATCGTTAGAGTAGGTTAAGAGAAAATCGAAAAAACTAAAAAAAGTACATCACTAAATCAATTTGGAGGATTAATACATTTCGTAGATCACCTAATAAATTATTCATTTATGAATTTTAATCAAAACGTTAGAGCGAATTTTGAGAAAATTGATCAATTCAAAAAGTACATCAGTAAAGTAATTGTATTCTTTGGCCGATTTATTGAAAAGCTTCGAAGTGCATGCAACGAGGGTACCTACTTAAATATAAAATTTAGCCCTCGTAAGTTTTTTTCTTTTTTGGGAAATCTTGTTCACAGACACTTAGACAACCAGAGACCCATTTTTTTAGACTCAAAATATGTATTTCTGTATAAATCTCGACATCGATTTTCGCACTTCTTTCTCTCTATATGTTACATGTATACATGTCTAGGGGAGGTTGATGTGGTTGCCGCCCTTCTTTGGGGAGACTTACTTAGGCCAGTAATGGCCCATTCTGGTACCACTTGGGCTTCTGAAGGTGAGATTATCTCTCACCTTCTTATCCCAGGAGAAGACTTCTGTCAGAGTTGGAAATAATTTTTTGCGGCAAGCCGGACTCGAACCTGAGCTATTTTCATTCTCCAGAGTAGAAATTCGCAGCTTATCCGTCTGAGCCACTGCCTTCTATACATATAAATAGGTAAGAGAAAGTAAAAAAAAAAGTGGCTCATATCTGTTCAGAGAGACGACCACGAGTTAAGGCTTACTATTTATTCTATTCTTTTATGCTAGCATTTCCTTTCCTCTCCTTAAAGGTCAGACTCCCTTTCTAAGATTCTGCTTATTTCCTTTCACTGTCGCAACCAAGTCCTAAATACGAAGATTATAAATTTAAAGTGAGCGGTAAATATAGAAGAATCAAGTGGATAATAAATAAAATGCTTTATGCGCGGGCTTTCGACGCTGAGTGAATCAGATTATCAAGACTCTATTAATATTAAAATGGTGGTGATTAGATTATAATTTGTAATTACCAGTCATCATTCATTAAAAATAATACTTTATTGGGAATCGTATCATTATTCCCTTCTTTGGCTTTATGCACAATGAATTTTCCTTCCAAAATTTTCAATTTTTTTTGTTTTCACTATAATCGAGAGAGAGAGTAAGTTGTAACACATTTGTTTATAATTTAAAATATTCTGACCAGATACTCACTTAGTTAGCTCGGATATTTAATTGGTTAGATTTTTTTTAGCCCATGAATAAATATTTCGTTAAAAAAAAATAACTGGTTAGAAAATATTCCAGCTAACTTCGATTAAAATCTTAGTTGATTTTTCTTCAATTCAATGACATTAATCAGTTTTATCAACAAATTTAGTAGATTCTTTTAAATAATATTTAAAGGAGAAATATTGAATTTGATCATAAACATATTTTTAACTGGTCAGAAAACTATCCAACAATATATCTCCTTGAATATATTTTTTTGAAACTACCAGCTAAATTGATTAAAAAGCCTCAACTGAATAATTTTGGATGGTAAAAAAAACTTAGATTTAAATTGAAGGTAATTGTAATATTACAGTTCTGATTTTTTTTCAAGTCCCTTCAACATCTGACACCCTATATATATTTTATTACACGAATATCGGAGGG
>JAAAKE020066215.1:0-25260 GCA_010014785.2 Anisolabis maritima
CCTGCCGGTTTCGGGTTCTCTAACCCATACCCGGTCACCCTCCCCAGTTCCCCATGATGATGATCTGATCCCAATGCAAAAATTAAAAAATTGAATACTATAATTACTATAATTAATTACAGAATAATAATTGTGAGATTTTATTATTTTAATTTTTAATTTTTTATTTGTAACGCATAGACTCCGAAACAACTTGACGGAATTTCATTAGGTTTTTTTTTTCCAGTATGCAGAAAATTTTTATTATTATTATTTTTGAAAAAACTTATTTAGAGGATCTCAAACTAAAAAATTCTAAAAATTTAATTAGTTTAAATTTATATTTATGTTCTCTTTTAAATAATTAAAACTAATTACCAGCTGGTTTTAAAGAGAGCCCAAAAAAAGATGTGAAAAGATCCAAATTGGGAAAACTAGAAATTAAAGGGGAGGGGGTCCTGGGAGGCTTAGACCTTCTGGCTATCTATACTTTATATATTTTTTTTTTTTGTTTTTTAGATTTTCAGATTCTTTTTATTTATAAAAAGCGAAAAAAAATATAGGTAAAAAATTATTCCACGAAAGAGCTATATTTACATAAAATAATCTTTAAATATTTAATTATAATAATTGATTTTTTATGTAACTGTCTTTATAGCGGTATTGAATAATGAATGTTAATTTTTAGGTAATAAAAAAATATAATTAGTTTAATGCTAAGTATAAAACTTAAAAGGACCGAATCGAAATTAACTTTTGGGTTCAGAGAAAAATACAAATTAGGTGCGAACTCGGAAATGAAATGCAAGTCATGAACCATTAAGTTAAGATTGTAGCTATATATATAAAATAATTGGCCCTGAGAGAAAAGTTGTTGGGTCTAAAAATATTGTTAGAAGCCAGGCTTTTATACATTACAATTTGAAAGTGGCATCATAACATTATTAAAGTGACTATAAACCTGTCCCTTGGAGCAAAGGTAAAAAGCTTTTGTTACATGATAGGGCTATTGGTCTGAACGATAAAATTTATTGAAATTATATTGGGTTCCAATTAATCTAAAAAAATATTGACAAAGTTTATATGAAATCGAAAATAAAGACTTAAAAAGTCGCTATAAGATGAACAGAAAGGTAGAGAGGGGAAAGGCCGGAGTGGAGAAAGGCTCTGAAATGTAAGAGAATTCAGCTGACCTTCTCATTGGAGGAGGCTCTGACTTCAACAATCAAGGGTCAATAGTTCATAGAATAAATTCATTTGAAATACCAATTAATCAATATAAATATATATACACGAATTATCGAAGGTGTCTAAAAGACGAAGGGCCAAAAAAATATATATAAAATAAATTTTATTGCCTGGGACCCGAACTCACACCCATTGGCTTTGAAGGTTATCAAAATTAGCAACCCCCCCCCCCCCCCCCATAGATTAAAGATATTGACATCAGTATTGATAACCTTAAAAGTCAAGAGATGTGGGTTCAGATCTCAGGCAGTCCGATGAAAATTTATTTAAATCAATCGGATACCAATTTCTGTAAATAAATATGCCTGGAGAATTGTATCGTAAATATATATTCTATATCGTTTAAAGTCTATGGCCTTAGACCAAAAAGATTTTTTTTTTAATTTCGCGGCCATGGGAGGGGAGGGGAGATGAATTTTATTGATAATGAAATTTTTTATTATAAAAATATTTAATTTTGTTAGCATTTGGCTTCGAGCCGTCCTATCTTTTCTATGGGATTCAAAATACCTTAAATTGTAGTCCCAACACTAAATTCAGACGGAAAATCATCTTATGCATCTTAAAGATTATTTAATTTATTATAACTGCATTTTAATTAAAAACGTTTGAGTAGTTTAAGAGAAAATCACAGAAAACTTTGTACAAGAGTAAAGCGGGCTCCAAACAATTTTGGGACGGATAACGCATTAGTTTACGAATTTTCAAGATCTTCTAAAAATAAAAGATATATAAATTTTAATTAAAGAGTAAATTTTGGGAACTGTGAAAATAAAATATCCAACTCACACACACAAAACGTTAAAATGCCGACAATGATGTTTTGGCAATCGCAATACTTTCTCTATATTAAGCCTGTTTCGAATTCTATCAACAAAACAAGTAACCTACAACAAAAACTGAAATATTAGTTATCATGTCCAAAAATCCAGAGATAATAGTTTTGATAAAGGAGCTCACATTTAAATATTCCAATTGAACCCTTCCTTTGTAATTAGGTTTTTTTTTAAATTTATATATTTCTTAGTATTATTCAGGAAAGGTCCTATTCAGAAGTAATGATGGGTTCGCAACATAATGCTAAATTCAGAAAAAAATCTCCAATTAAAATCAATAAATATGCGAAATAAGTTATCGTTTATAACATATAAAATAAGTATTAAGGTAAAAAATCATATAATGAAAGAAATGCAAATACTCACCATCTGAGGTCATTAGCATAAAGATATAGAGAGTTGAAAGCAGCAAAGACAATCTGGAACAAAAAATAAGAGAAAATTTTAAAAATTAGTATTTTTGTTTTGTACAGCCCTCTTCAATTCAATTATATTAGAATTTTTTTTTATCTGCAAAAGAGTAAATCTTCCGATTCTAGGCAAAAAGTTCTATTTCCTATTTCTTTCCTTTTTTTTTTTTCTTTGAGAAGAAATGTGTTCTTATATAATCATTCCCCACCCCCCACTCCGCTCCGCTTTACATTCATGGTTCAGGTATTTTAAAATGATTTGATTTAATGACGGGAAATTTTCACAATTTTTTTTATTCGTTTACAAATTATTTTTCTTATTCGTATAAATGATTAAATTTTAAATAACGGTTTTTTTATGCTATGGAGTTTTAAGTGGAGAGTTATGATTTATAAAAACAAGAATTTTTTGCGGCCCCGTTTGAGATTCAATTGAATGGTGAGTTTAAATCAGTTTGACACCAATGCTCTCTCTACATGCTATGGATGCTGGGTACTTAATAAATTGTAGCCCCAGTGCGTCGACTGTTGACCTAGACTCCAAAGGTCGAAACATGATGGGCCGATGACGTCACGGATAAGTTAATTTGTCAATCAAAATATAAGAAAATGATTCATATCCTGTAGATGACCCGAGGTGGCATGACATGGAGGCAGGGTTCGGAGCTGATTTTAAATAATTAATGCAAATGAATTGAAATGAGGGATATGCGCAGAACTTATATCTGAAATATTTTTTCCAACCGACTCATGGAGGAAGAAGGTATTGCAATCAAACCATATTTGATCTAGCGAAAGTTTGGAATGTCTACATCATGAATATTTTCACAAAGATGTATGTATTAATAGGTGGATTTATTCTCGTGCCACTTGACCAATTATCCTCAAAATGTAGAATTTAATATCTTTTATTAAAACTTCAACATCGCCGAAGTCTACTCTAATCTTTTTTTTTTTTTTATTTTATTAATTTAGAGAAAATATTCCAATGTTGTGTGTGGAATAAGATTTTTATTTTTATTTTTTTTTTTGTTTTTTGCAAAAAAAATCTTCAGAAAGAAATTTTACTAATAAAACTAATAAAAATGTTGATGCTGATAAAAAGTACTTTTATAATATTAATCAGTGCTTACTCAAGATCCATTTGATAGTAAAATATATACAAGGGTCTCATTACCTCCTATATTCACAAATACTTTTTTTAGTGTTTTGCTCTCCCACCATACCTATGTATATGATATGTTATGTCATTTGTGTAGATGTCGATTTCACCAATTAGACAATTTTTCGAATTCGTGTAATAAGAAATACTCTGCCTAGTACTTGGGATAAGCACATGCCTAATTCGACAAATAAGCAGGGCTCAAGGTATGGTATTTATTATTAAAATTACGATTACAGGTCAGTTCGCTTATTGTTTAAATATATTATTTTTTACCTAACGAGATGGAAACATCTGTCAGGTGGAAGAAAGATTCAGGTGGTACAATACAATTAGAATACAAGAATACTCAACGAATATAGTTAAAACGCCTTCAGGCGTCCACTGCGTAGTCTGCCAAAGGCATGCCTTTTCAGTAAATTGTCTCCTTAGATAAAAAAAAATATTAAAACTTGTAGAGGTCCGCTCCGTTCAAATTTTGCTTATTCCGCGAATTAGGCAAGTGCCGTTTTAGGCCGTACTAGGCAGAGTATTGCTTATTACACGAAAATAAAAAATTTGTGAAATTGCTAATTATACAAATTCGGCGTAACATACACTAAGATATTTTAATATTCATACTAATATGTTAATTTATATATCAAAATGGCTTGATGACAATTAAATAAATTAAAATAAAAAATAAAAAATTAGAATTGATATACATTGCACTTTGACTAAAGATTCATTTACTAAAATTCTAAAAAAATGAATTTTACAATAAATTGATATCAATCAAATAAAGAAAATGAGAATTTTTTAATAAAAAGTTCTTGGATGGCCAATCCTCCCCTCCCCTCTCGCCAATGGAACAATTTTCTCCTTTAATCGGTTATTTTACACATATGACTTAATTATATATTTATTTTTGAGAGGAATAAAGTAACTTCACCTGTGATTACTTTATATGTCTCATGGATATATTCATTAGAAATATTTTCAATCCAGTGCTCTTCGTCATTTCTGAGATAAATTTTAACTTTTTTTCTAACTATGTAGTATTTAGAAACAAATCTATTTTCCCCCCATTAATATAATAATTTCCAAAAAAAAAAATTATGAAAATTCTCATTATTAAATAGAATAATTTAAAAATCGCTCTGGCTCTGCTAAGGGCCAGAGAGAGATTTAATAAATAATTAAAAGCGGGAAATCTTTTAGATTAATAAAAATAAAAGTACAAAAGACTCAATAAACCAACCAAATATATTTTAGTTTCAATCACAGAGGAATTTTAGAGAAATTGCTATTCGTGAATGACAATTTTAATGCCTCTTTACCCTTTTCATTTTAGATTAAGCATGATTTTCCAAAAAAAAAAGAGGAAAATTTTTGGCCCTTTCATTATCCGGAATAATGAATAGAATGGAATATATATATATATATATAAAACTGTTTGTAATCAGATCTGATGATTGGCTTTGATAGAAAATTGGAAGCCTTTACAAAGCGCTAAAAGGATGGTTTTAACTGCCGGACCGGCTACTAACTTTAATATATGAGATATTATTTGGAAGAGCTGACCATCTCACTCAGATTAAAGAAGAACTATTGTAATATAAAAATTATATTTGGGTTTTGGAGAGAAGAAGAAAGAATATATTGATTATACATATTTGTATGGTATTTTAAGATTGAATTCGGTTAGTAGCGGTGTAATCTAAATAAATTATAACTACAGACCTCTCTCTGCCCTTCTCTTTTGAGTACAATAGTCATGTTTAAAAATTTAAATAATTTTCTGATTTTCGGCTGATAAACAACTTCCTGCTCCGATGATTTTGTGCATGGGCCGAAAAATACCGAGATGAGAGCTTGAGAGCTATTAAGCCACTCTGTCGGCAGAGCGGCTTCTCGTGGAGCTAAGCATTCCGCTCATGTAGCTTAGGGCAGAGGTAAAGCTTCATGATCAAACTGTCAGTCCCGTAAATTATAGTTTGAAAAACAAGGAGAATATGTAGATGAAGTTGGGGAGTGGAAATCCAGCAATGTGTCTTTCTGAATCAAGTGTCCTTGAATATAATATATTCTTATATGAAAAAGAATCAAATATACAGAACTGTATACTCAAATTCAGATGTAACGATTGAGGAGCCGTCTATTTTTTGAAGTGTTAATAACAGGAGTAAATATCCTCCCTTCCCATCTAAATTAAGCATATACGTCGCACCTATTCATCAATGAATTTCAAGTTTCTAAAAATAAACTTCAAAAAAAAAAAAAAAAAAACTCGCAGAAACATCTATAAGGCCGTTCCGATAAATGCCCCCTCTTTCATATTTTTTATATAAAAGACGTGAGTCCAGACAAAATTTGATTTTTGAAGATGTTCAGGGTTATGCTGCTCGGAATTTCTGCAATAAATCAAGAAGCTGACCAAAAATCTGCTTTGCTTCCAGCGCCCCCTCTTTTTGAGTGTGAACAATAGTTCTCAAAAACGAATAAACCTTTAATTTAAGTGAGATGCTCACGTCGCATGCACCTCGAAGTTTTTGAATAAAATAGCCCTAGTACTTGTTTAGTTTTTCGTGAATTACTCTAAAATTATTCTAACGATGTTGATTAAATTGGCTGTACATATAATAAATTAGATAATCTTTAAGATGTATTAATCTTTTCGCAGTTAGGATTTTAAGAATCCTATAGATAAAATATGACAACTCGTTGCCATGGTAACAAAATATAAATATGTTTAATTTTAATTTTTAAATAAATGGGGTACTCGTGGCCGGGAGGTTAATATTGTTAATAATGATAACATTAAAAGCTAAGGGGTGTGGGTTCGGATGAAAATTTATTTATATCAATTGGATACCAATACCAGAATTTTCAATTAGATATTTATCAAAATTAGGAGGAAATGATTAAAACAAATTAATTCTTTGGAAATGCATTATTTTGAGGTCATGCCTAGCAAAAGAGTGGAGAGAGAGCGAGAAACAAAAAGCAAGCAGTAAACGACAGCAAACGCCAATTGGATAAATGCCGTTGTCATTTATCTAGCAAATAAGAACGGAAAGAATTGCAATTTATTTCCTTCTGTCTCACTCCAATTCAGGTCTTGAATAGGAGGGCATCCATCTCCTCACCTTTCAATAGGGCTCTCTCTTTTCCTTACATTAAAGATAAATCCTAATGCGCATGCGTGTGCTTTTTCGTAAGATGTAATTTGTTTCAATCAAAATCAATAATAAACTAATAAATTACTGTTTTTTTTTGAAATTTTTTATTTAGACATTCACATTAAAAATTTGTTTTTTTACATGATTACGTTTTTTCGGCATCTGAGGCCATGGATTTTTTCAAATTTTATTTTTATTTATTTTTTAATATTTCATTAAAGATGATGATGATAAATTAAAGAGGGAAAAAATTCTTGAATCGATAAACAAAGAAGATTTAAAACTTATGGCTTTTATTAGAAGCTTTTAGGACTCACTCATCCATTAAATGATAAAACAATATTTTTTTATACAAATAACAAAAAAGGGAAAAAAATGCTACAAACAGGAGTGAAAGGATTATAAAGGATTATTTTTTTATTTGAAAATTCCCATAGGCTTGCTTGCTTGGTATAAATGAAAATATTATGACAAAACGATCTAGCCAAATGTTTTATCCGTAGAAATTGTTTCTATAATAAGATAATTTCAATAAAAGATTTAAATATTCAATAAAAATAAAAATGATAAAGTACTGGTTTTCAATCCTCAATCTTGACTTAAGCCGTATTGGTAAGGAGTTCGGCATTTTAAGTTCGCGGAGTTCCAAACGAATTTTTTGTGGCCAATAAAGTAAAAATAGAACCGACACGAAATAATTCGAAACTCAGGGAGGTCCAAAACTTGAAGAACAATAAAAATTTTAAGATTGAATTTTTGGACGATTCATTAAGAGAAAATAAACAGTTAAGAAATAAATATCAAATTATAAACTACATATGAATAACCCCAAGTAAATGAATATCCATTGTTTATAATACAAAGTAAACAGTTCGAAACAAAATACTAACTAGCCACATTGAATCTTAATTAAATTTTGAAATTTTTTTTTACCGGTACGAAGAGCGAAAAGAAAATATTTTTTTTTAAAAATTAAAAATTTTAATATTTAATCTGATTAATGACAAAGACTAAACAAAAAAATAAATGAATAAAAATTATAACTAAATATAAAAAACAAACATTAAAAAAATTCAATATTTTTTTATAATATGAACTTCTCTGTCCTGTGTAATTTAACAAAAAAAAAATCTCATTATATTTGTTCAATTATAAATAAAAAAAAAAATTAAAGTTATTTAATAATAATTATAAACCAACATGTTAACATTATATATATATATATATAGAGAGAGAGAGAGAGAGAGAGAGAGATGTATTATTAATAAAATTTATATTTAATGTTTTTTATGCCACATTACATATATTAAAAAATGTTTAATGAGAAAATATTCAAAAGCTGTTTAATAATGCTAACGCATTTCTAATTTCCTTTGAAATGAGTTGATTGAAAATGGAAACTATAGTATAATAATATGAATATATTGATGCACAAAGCAAGCGAATCCTCTTACGGAGTTGTGTTTAATGAAGTAATAATTTTAGAAATCTTGACTGCTTATCAAAAAATAGACAACAAAGTTGCAATACTTTCCCGCAATTATTAGCCATCACTAAACATATCCTAAGGGAATATAAGAGGGAGCCGCATTATAACCCTATCGAGTAAGCGATATCAAATTGCCCTTTAAGTTTTTTTCGGGCATCTGAGCTCATTTAGACTCATTCTTTATTTGTTTGTTCCATTTGGTAGCCAATATAATTTAAATAAATTTTTGTCGCTTTGGACAGGAAGCGAACCTCTGACCTTTGGTAGATGATGCTAGACCTGTACTTGAAAGGGACATTAAAGGACAAGGCGTTGTTTAGATAAATACATTTCTTTTCAATAAGTTGATTTAAAAAGAAGTCAAAGAGATTAAATAAAATTTCATCTTTCTCTCTTTTTTTATCTTATACGCAATTTTTTTTTTTTATTTTTTCATTTTAGAATAAATTCACCCCCATTCAAAGGATTATTATGAAAACTCGTTCAGGGCTAAAGACAAACGTTTTAATTATAATCACCAAGTTTCAAAAGATTTGGTTCAGCGGATGCTGAGAAAATCGTATCGCGCAATAAATTATCGTCCTCTGCGGACCGATTTGCCTCAAATTTTAATACCCTGTTAAGCATTCCGAGGACTATAAAATTGTTAAGTTTCACTCTTTTCCGATGAGTGGTTTCAAAGATATAAGCTAACATAAAAATAAATAAATAAACCCACACTTACACAAACGTACGTTAACATTATTTTTGCATTTTTGTGGTCCTTTTGTATTGACACATAAAGATATTTTTAAAAATTGGGAGGTTAAGTTCATGATTATCATATTTTCACCTTTCTATTATGTCAATAATAAGTTATTTATATTTATTTAGTTCTTCAAAAAAAAAAAAAAACTAAAGTATCATGCGGAATGCATTTTGGAATTTTGGTGCAAGGGCAAGTACGTCAGCGAAGGTGGGACACTGAGCTTAAAGGTCTACTATATCGCAATTTTATTATTACCTTAACCGATATTTTGCATGCTGTTTGATAGGAAGTTCACTTAGCCCAGAAGACATATCTTGAATTTTAGAGAACATTTTGGAATTAGATTACTATTACTATTAGATATTGTTCTCCTCCTTCTCTTCAGTCATTTGTGGCAGAAGCTGGCACGTCGTGGTTACTCTAGAGAGTATCTTTCAGGGAAATAATATTGGAATGGATTGCCGTTTCCTTCCCATTACAAATAATTGAATAATTTTTGGCATGAGGTGTATTTGAACCTGAGCTGCCTTCAACTCAGGATTAAAAGCTTAGCCGGTAACGGAACTAATTTGCTCGGTTTTTTTTTGTCCCCTTGAAAAAATAAATAACAAAAAAAAGTAAATAAAATAATATTAGCTCACGTATCAAGCTGGTTCCTCTTTCCGAGGGGTCCACCCGCGCGGCTGGAACTATTGTTACGCCACTGAGCTTAGCTGCTTTATATGCCTCTTCAGATATTCTACTGGATCAGGGGTCCCCAAACTTTTTTACCTCAGGTCGGATTGGCAAAGCTGAAATAGGGCTGCACTTTTTTGGTCAACCAAATTTCCTCATATCCTGTAAATAATTTTTTCTCCTTATAAGAAGCGGCTTACTTGTTCAATAGATAAATAGATTTTTCAATAGATTAACAACTTTATTGAATAAATTCCATTCCCAGAAAAAGACATAAATATTCCCAAAAATGAAGATAAAATAAGATATTTTAATATAAACATGATTTTATCCGCGGGCCGGATGACAGCTCACGGTTTTGGACTTCTATACTAAATGGAAAGACAAACAATAAAATTTACAAAAATGTAGGTTTAATTGATCTTCAGCTTGAAATGAAGGTTTCAGAGGACTAGCATAATTCTCCTTCGCTGATTCTGCTGAAATTTTGATGTAAAGTTATTTAGAAAGATATCCCAACTAAAAAAATAAGAATAGGAAAAATATACACAGAAAAACTTCCTTTTTTTCAATTCTAAGAATAATAAATAGTAATGTTGCAGAGGATTTTAATCAGACAATACCAAAGGAACTCAAATAACCAACTCATTAATGGATTTTTCGATTAATTCCCACAAAGCTAACGACCATATCTAAGTGTGGTTCAATTCCTTAGAAATTAATTATGGTCAGTTCTAGAGCAATTAATTGAAAAATCCATTAATGAGTTGATCATTTGAATTGCACACCTTCTAGCAAGTAAAACTAGCGACAGGATGGTTCATAACGATTAAGTATAATTAATTTTAAAATCCTTATGGGAATTTTCTTGCATTTTTGGACAATTTTTACTTTTGTCTAATCCCTACATAAGAAACATAAGAATCTTAAATAATCCCATTTATTTAATAATATATCGTTTGGAAAAAGAGAGAAAAGATCTCAGTGGTATATTTTTTTTTGTTTCCCTTGAAGCTATCCGTTTTTCTCTTTGGTCTTGAATGGAGGGATGCAATTGGTTTTCAAGAAAGGACAGGAGGAGATAAAGGGGGAACTAAAAGCCTCATCTCTCAAGAAAATGGCGAGGAGTTAGCAATCATTGCAACGTGAGTCTCACTCACCAATTCCCCCTCTAAATTTGTCTAAGCTACTATTAACAACGATTAAAAACATCCGGAGTGGAAAACCTTCCACTTTAGGAGTCCATTATAAAAATGAAATGAAAATAAACTTAAAAAAATTAACTCTCACGGAGAGGAAATAATAAATAGCTACTACTATATATTAGATGAAAAGTAAAATGTCTACAGGTATAATAATAATTCTTGCATATCATCGATGTGGGTTCAGTTGGGGCTATGAAATTTGAAAAAAAAAAACAAAACTGTGTTGAAAGCATATTAAAATTTCTAATATTCTTAATGTCTAATGTCTAACATTTATAATCACTGGGGAATTTAAATTTATTATATATATTTTATTCTTTTTCGACATCTGAGGACTTCGTCTATATTTATTCAAATTAATCTGAAGTTTAGGTCTTATTATGGCTGGGTCTTTAAACAGGAAAAGCTCAAGGAGAAGAAAACCAGGATTTATTTTCCTTGATGAATGAATAAAAAATATATCACATCGGACATGGGCTTCAAGTGTGGCGATATCTTCGCACCCATCTTCAATCGAATAATTCAAATATTTGCATTAATGTGAGGTGGTGAGAGAGAGCAAATGATACTCTTTGAACTTTTCCTGATTATTTTAATTAATTTGCCAATATAATAATATTATATATAATAAAAATAATATGATATAAGTAAACGTAATCATTTAGAACGCGAAACGAATCATTGAACTCTGCTTCAAGAGATGAAACTTTGCAACTAACGCCGATGGGGGTGAAGCCACTGAACTCTAACTGAAACTCTTACGCCTATACTTTCTTTATGGGAAATAGCCCTGCCAAGAGATAGCACTCAAGGGTAATCTCTGCCTTTTTCGGGCCAATGTGCGCATGCGTTTGTTGAATGTCAGCTATCTCTGCGCATCAGCTAAAGATGTAAAATTGTTTAAACTTTTGAATATGAGTGTACTATAAGAAAAAGACAAAAATAACCCTTGAATGTTCTCTCCGTCTGTTTGTTGGAGAGGTTTTAATAATGTATATATATATATAATAGAATAGAATACAATGGCCCTAATAAATAAATACTTATTTGGATGTATTTTTCTTATAATTAAAATCCAATTAATTTAAGCAGTAAGGAAAGTTAAGTGTCCTTAATTTATGAATATTTCACTGAATGTGAAAAAATCTTTATTGTCCAACAAAATAATTAATTTTGATAAACTTAAACGCCCCTTTGAATGTAAGACGTATATATGTATTTGAAAACTAATTTAAATTAAAAGTTAAATATTTTGCGTAATGGCTTGTCTATTTTATATATTGTAGATTTCCATAGATATTTTTAATTAAAGCAATTGCTTAATTTTCCACAATTTTATTGGGTGTACAAGATCAATTTTGATAAAATGACATATTGATTTGAAACATAATAAATGTTCTTACTTTTTTCAAAATATGCTCCATTGGAAGCTACAGCCTTGCCCATCTTCTTTCTCTGGATTTGAAGCGACTTATGAAGCAAATTTTTGATTGGTAAAATTATACTTGTACACCCAAAATTTTGGTCTACTCTTAAAATTTCTTAGCACTAACACCTAAGATCGAAATGCATATCGAAGTTAGAAAGCAATCTTGTATTTCAAAAAAAAAATAGAACTTTACAGGGGAGTCAAAAAAAGATTTATGGAGAGGAAGTTGTAAGTGTTTTGTACTAGTCAAACGTGGACGACGTATGAATGTTACTACAAGAATTTTGACGTATCAATTTAATCCTGAAAAGTAGAGAATTTTGATCTTTTTACCTTTGCCGTACATTTAGTGGAAAAGACCCTAAAAATTTGAACGTAGGAGAACGAGGCCCAAATCACTCGAGGCAGTTTTTTTCTCTGATTCTTATATATTTTTTCGAGATGCAGCAAAATTGCTTTCTAGCATGGATTTAGAGTTTATATCATTGGAGATGATGAGTTCAAGTTTTTTTCGTAAAAGGTTATTTTGATTTGCAAAAGGGCTTGGGTAGGGCAAAGAAAGAGTAGAAGTTAAGTGAAGAGTTAATTGAAGTTATTGTTTCGGTCGTAGAAGGACCAAGTAGATCGTTGTGTTTCTAAAGTCCCAAACAAGGAGCATTTAAATGGCTATTTTTTGAGGAGTTTAGGAGTAGAGGGGGAAGTTGGCCCTTCTGTTTTCCTCAAATAAGTTCCCTGGATCATGTTAAATGAACCCGGCCAATCAGTGCTCAGACCTCTTAGCGAATTTAATTAAATAAAAACAAATATCCCATTAATCTCATTTTTAAATCAAAATATTTCTCAAAAATTGGAAAAAAAAATCACAAGCCTCAAGCAATCAGGTAATTAATAATGAAAAAAAAAATATTATTATCGAATATCAATGAGTAATAAAAAAGCATGGCGCACTTTCTTTCGAAAAATAGAATTTAAGTCAATTAGTACATGATTATCTGAAGTCGATATATAGATTTAATATGCACATCGAAATTCCATCTAGTTGGTTGAGCAACGTTCAATATGCACAATTGTATTGTGACAAATGTGACATCGAGAGAGGAGAGTTAGGGGATGAATTCCACCTCATATAATAATTGCCTCTAATTATTTTTATATACTCGGGATAATGAATTATTAGCAGTCCATGTTAACAATACTAGCACAAATATCAATCACACTCTGCAGCCATCTGCTTTTGTCCCTTTAATGTTATAGATTTCATCCCCACCAGTCGAGACCACTCATTTTTGTAATCCAAATGTCACAAACCATATTCAATTCAATATTTAAAATGTTTATGTATTAACGTTCATTAATTATCTTTTAAAAATGATTCAATAATGGTGATGGCAAATTTAATTTTCAATTTCATAAATTTAAGTAAGAAATTTTAAAAAAGTTAAGGGAAGAATGGGCAAAGGGACTTCTAAGGGGTAATTTGAATTGTGAGGTGATTGACGCCTATGGTATATATATTTTTCATATTTGTTCCGTGAAATCAAATGTTGCATTGTAGCTGGTAAATTGACGTAAGAAAAATAGCAAAATAATTTCGATTTTTCTGTTTTTATTTAAATTTAATTATTTCTTAAGGGGCTAGCCGGGGTAAAGATACTGCCCCCAGGTTCGCTGATATTAAGCAAATGCGAATAAAATAGTTCATTAGGCCGCCGGAGTCATCGATATTTATTTAATTAAGAATATAGAGTAGCAGTCCCACTCACGTACCAATGACCAATGGTTCACTTCCCGTCCTGAGCGACAAATGTTTATTTATATTATATTGGTATTATATTGGCTATCAATTAATTTAAATAAATAAAGACGGAGACTAAATGGCTTCAGATGCCGAAAAACACTTTAAAAAAATTCCTTATATAACTAATGTCCTGAGAAAAAACTTATTCAGGAGTGAATAACCTTATCATGGAGGCCCCTAATCCATTAATAATTAAATAAATTTTAGTCCCTGTCTTTTAGAACAGAGGGGTCTTGCTTCATGAGATTCGCTTGCCGTCCAGAGCGATTTTATATATTTTATATTATTTTAGTTATTTTGGATATTCGATTAATTTAAATAAATATGAACGATGTTTAATAGCCTCAAATGCCAGAAAAGAGATTATGTTGCATAACACTTTGGAATTTGGATACCAATTGATTTAAATAAATATGCCTGGATTAAATGTATTCTATATATATTCTATATCGTTTAAAGTCTATATGGCCTCAGATGCCGAAAAGACTTCAAAAAAACACTTTGGAATACTGAGGGACAAAAATTTTAGGTAAATATAAAAAATTTTTTAAATTTCGATCGTAAATTGTGACTTTTTCAGATGAATTTTAAAAGGTCGAAATTTCCTCTTAATTGGCTTTATATCTAATTTTAAAATAAATCTATTTATCAATTATCGTTATCACTTTTAATCAATTCCTACGTCAGGCGGAAAATTAATTAAAAATATAAAATTTCTAGTTAATTCTCAAAAAGCTCTTTGGAGTATCCTAGGTCAGGATTTGGCTCAAGAACTACTTTTCCGGTTCGCGGGTAAAATCAGATCGGCAATTGTGGGAATGCCCTAAATTATAACCATTTTTGACTCTGGCTGTGAGCATACATTTTCGAGAACGAAATACATTAGATCAAAATAGAGGGCAAATTTCTCTGATGAACGAGTCGCTTCTTGTAATTGGAGTTTCAAAATGTGAATTCCAATAAGATGATTTTGGAAGCAAAAAAACATTTCCGCCATTCACATTAACATAATTAAATCATTCTAATTTGCGATTCTCAATAAATAAATTATTTTATAAAATATATCTAAAAAAAAAAACCTACACAAAAAACTTAGTTTCTAGAAAAAAAAGGCAGAATACGACCCGCTGAGGAGAGATGAAACGCCATCGCGGAGAAAAGTTTGGGGATCCCTGTCCTATATAATACAGATAAATTGTTTTCCACGTTTCATTTTATAAATGTACTAAAATTCATTCTGCGTCGGTTTTTTTTTTATGTCTAAATAAATGAATAATGGAAATACTAATATATATAAATAATCCATTCTTTTATAGTGTATATTTAATATAATGTATTTGATAAGTTGTATAATAAGAAAGATCCATTATCCATATTTTAATAGAATGTATTGACAAGGTAATTATTTTTTTTTTCACTTATGAAAAGAAAAAAAATTGATTTTATTCGCGGTTTCAATTTCTGACTCTGTTGAAATACACTTTATCCCTTCAGGGCTTTTACACCTGCCTTTTGCCTAAAAGGATCTTTACTTGATCCTCAAGGGAATCCAAAAAGGGAAGTGAAGAGCAAGCAGGCACGCAAGTTGGGGACGGGGTCGATAATATTATATAAATTTTTATCTAAAAAAAATTAAAAAGGTAATAATAATTTTAACATTAAGATTAACGTCAATTTTAATGAAGATTTAAACTTTAAGAAATTTTTAAATTGGATATTTGATAACAAAGTAAAATTTTACATTAGATCATTTAATATTCAATAAGAGAATGAATTAACAAATGGGAGTCACTAATTTTTATATAATATCAATGTACCATAAAAAATGTTTTGGGGATTTATTTTTTGTGTTAATCAAAGGTTTGTTTTGCTCTTTGTGATCTAGGAAGTTGTTAGTTGGATGAAGTTCTTTTTTTTTTTTTTTTTGCTTTCAAGAGAGCGACTAACACTCCGAGCACTCGGGGAGTAGGCAGATTGAGGCCCCGAAGTCAACCCAAACAGAACACCAAGACCACACCCAACCATTTCTCCCCTAGATCTCAGGGGCAAACCCAAACCTCTGAGATACCCACCGACCAGCAAACAAACCATCATTTCCTAACCCACTACTCTTGAAAATGGCTCCAAACGATTAGGTCGGGAAAAACCGGGAACCGCTGTATTAGTGTATATAACATGCGAAGAGGGAATAAAAAGGTTAAGATGAATTAATGGCAACCGAAGTTCTTCACCTGATGTCAAAAATTTATCCACCTCTCAAGTTAACAGAAGCCCACCCAAAAATGATTCCAAGTCAACCCTTGACACATATAACCAAAGAGAAAGAGGGTTTACTTCTAAGTAAACTTTACTTCTGCAATTATCTTAATTAATAATAGCTTATATATAATAATATTTTGAAGAGTTTTTACTCAATAAAAGCAGTCTTAAGAGGACTTAAGACCACTACTATAATAATACTTACAATAATTACTTAACTTTAATACTTAATAAGGCAAGAGAGTGTTTTAATTTATGAATAATTGGTAGTAAGTGTCTTGAGCAAAAGTTACTCCATTCTCAACATATTATCCTCCTCCTTCTGATTACCACAACTGTTCTTTGAATAATGAATTCGCTTCTCTGAGTTTTCTTTAGGATTCCTAAATATTTATAACTCGTGGACAAAAAATCCAAGTTCGTTAGAAGTGACGAAAGTTGGTACTAGTATATTGGGGTAAAATTTAAATTTTTAATTAAAAATATTTATTATAGCTATTTAGTTAAAAAAGAAAACAAAACAGGTGTCAAAGTACGGAACTTAGGCTTGTACTAAGAAACAGCCACAGAAATAGTATTCTATTTAAAATTTCTTTAGTACTGGGCTCTTGACGAAGGGGTGGTCGGTTGTAGCGATGACGGTGCATCACAGATGTAACGGTAGTGAGCAGATCTCGTGTTTTTTTTAAATCTGGCAACGTTAGCATTCTGATTGGGGTGGACTATCAGATCCCCCCCCCCCCCCCTTCAATTCAAGTCTACCAAACAAAAGTAATTTTAACAATGGAGGAATGTGCAGTCAGCAGGCGATAAGCTTTCAGACCTTAATTACTTAATTATTAATTCTCTCTTCGGAAAAGTCTCAACTTGA
Organism: Anisolabis maritima; assembly: GCA_010014785.2. NCBI lineage: Eukaryota > Metazoa > Arthropoda > Insecta > Dermaptera > Anisolabididae > Anisolabis > Anisolabis maritima. The sequence goes on from JAAAKE020066215.1 coordinate 17,271, forward strand.
GAATTTTAATATCGGAGAGCTTCTCACCTGGACACTCGGCTAAGCGAAAGGGAAAAATATTGAGAAAGTAATCGATTGTTGTTCAGAATAATTAAGTGCATTTTCCTTCTCCAATTATTTATACTAAGGAAATGCTAAATTTCTAATTTTATTAAAATCGAATGAAGAATAAAAACCACTAATTTTTAATAATTTATTACTCAAGTATTTTTGTATAAATGGGCTAAGTAATCCTAGATTCAATTCCAAGCTTATCAGCAAGTTATTAAAAATTAGATTTTTTTTATCTTATAGGAAGAGTATTTTTACTATTGGGACTGGAATTGAATCCAAGATCACTTGGCCCACAAGTAAAAAAAAGTAATTCTAAGAGTAAAATAATAAATTAATTCTAACCAAGGACCAATCAGTGAAAAATTGCAAATTCAGAGCAATAGGTCTTAAAATTATTTAAAAAAAAAAAAATAAATAATATTTTTAGGGGTAGATCTTTAATTTATTTATGCCAAACTAAATCTGAAATTTTATTAAAATCTAATGAAAAAAAAATTAGATCGAATTTAAAAATTAATAAAGCGAAGCGTGGTTGCCAGGAGGTTTGACCTTGTTCCTATCAAATGCAAATAATAAAATCCCCCTCATAGGGGGAGGAAACAATTAGCTGTTTAGCTTTGGAAAAGGTGAAATTTAAGAGAAATAATTCACAAATACAATATTTTAAAATTGACTAAATTATTTAAAATAATTTAAATTGCCTGATCGTTAGGCAACCAATTCTAAGAGAAGTTTTTTCGGTTGTCCATATGATATAATTGGGATAAAGTAAAAAAGAAGATGCTCCAATCGCAGACGTGATTGTCTACGTTTTTTGAACAATCCTCATCTGTTGCTTTTTATATTTCGGGATTTGAGATCAAAAACAAATCTTTTTGTCGGCGAAATGTTCAAGCAATATTGAATGTATGCTGGTCGCACTAATGCCCAAGGATCCCTCATCGTTATCTATTATTCCTCCGATTAATTGAGCATTTGTTGTTTTTTCTTTTAGTTGCATTTGCTGTTTTCTAAAATAGCTATACTTGTGCGTCATAATCGTGAAAAAGCTTTGTTCAATAGCGACTAAAAGAAAAAACAACAAATGCTCAATTAATCGGAGGAATAATAGATAACGAAAATAATCAGAACAATGCTGACAACCTTTAAATAAAAAATTCCAGAGAAACAGCCTATACATTTAATCAATGTGGCAACGTTGTTTTCAGACAAGGATTTAAGTATTTGATATGAGGACTGCGCAGAGAGAATGCACAATAAAGTTACTTTTTTAACATGTTTACTAATTTTTATTGATTTTAAGTAGATATTCTTAAAATACTCTTTATACTGTCATTAGTCCGTACATGTCCATGAAGTGAGTTCTATTGTTCACAAATTACAATAGATATTTTAGGGGCGTTGTAAGAAAAAAATTTCTGTTAATTAAAAAAATAAATACATATATATATATAAAATAACAACTGGATCAAACAATCTCTGATTCCTCTATAAATCGCAATGCCCTGATGTGACTGAAAAGTAGACATTGTAATATAATAGAATTTTTTTCTCCTTGGATCCTAAATATAAAAAATCCAGTCTGCATCTTTATAAAAGGTTTCGCCTCCGAGTTTTGAAATTTAATGCTTGAAAACCAAAATTTATTTAAACTAAGTGGTATTGAAATAAATAAATAAATAAATAAATAAGCATCTTAAAAAGATAATGAATTTCGTAAGAAATATATAAAATTTCATATGCAAAAAAAAAAAAAAAAAAAAAAAACAATAGGCGTTCCCATACACTTGTGATTTATAAAAATAAAATAAATTCTGTTTCTCTAAGTTGAAATAATTTTTTTTATCTATTAATAATTGAATGTTTTTACCAAGAAACAAACACGATCACTTAATCCACCTTATTATTATTAATCACAGGAAAATAATTGAATTTTAATGACTTTTATGAGAGAGGGAGAGGGAGCTTCAGGGTTTAGAAATTTAATTAATTGATCCATTTTAAAAGGCGCCGCGCTTGAAAATTAATTGATGAAACTGATCACATTTTCGGTTCCAGGTTAAGAGAGAGAAGTACAATTTTAAAATAGCAGAGGAAAGGAACGATGTGCTCCAGGCTGCTCACTCATAATTCCTTTCTAATTGATATTACTCGTAAAATAAATTTTTGTGTGACAATTTCGTGGCCATAGCATGAGTTTTAAATGTGTTCGTTTCGTTTATAATCTGATACACCTTCTGATCAAACTTAACGTTTGATTTCTTTTGTTTGCCCAATTGATAAGTTATAAATATTTATTTTAATAAAATATCTAAAGAGAGTTAAAGATAGTGACACCTTAAAAGCCAAGCGGTGTGGGTTCGGGTCCCAGACAATCCGATGAAGTTTATTTAAATCAATTGGATACCAAGTGGTATAAGTACATGTCTGGATAATTTGTATCGTAATTCATAGTATAGAAGTAAAGTATAGTAGTTCATGGAGTATGAAAAATTTTACATCTAGTCTGTTCAGTTACTGCGTATTTTATGTAGTAACTAAATTATATTTTAGATGTAATAAAATATTCGAATTTCTCTCAGGTGGACGGACGTAAAGTAGAAGGAAATTTTTTCTTCCTTTCTTTTTTTTTTGGGTATCTGAATTTTTCATTCCATCTTCTTAAGTTTATATATTCCATTAAGCTAGAAGGGAGACAAAAGGAGATTTAAACTTTCTCCCTGTTAGCATTTCATCTTTTATTTACCTAGCTACTTAATTCTTATTAAAACTATAATTTATTCCGCATCATCTTTTTTTTTTATTTTTTATTTTATAAATTTCTTTCTAATATAAATAACACCCCCCCTCCTTCTGAATCCCCAATAGCTCTTTTATTATAACTTATATATCTTGAGTTGTATTTCTCGGAACATAATAACCGAAGGCTGCATCCCTCGGGGACCTTACAGACTCTTTGCTTCGGAGTCAAGGAAGACATTTGGCCCTTGGGAGGGGATGCAGGGTCAAACTCTCTCAGGGAATCCTAGGAAAAATAATTATTAAAACAGAGATGATAACTTGGAAATAAATTTCTAATGCTGTCAGGGACATATCAATTAAATTTAATTAGTGAGTTCTCTAACGGATATTAATTTCCAGAATAATAATAATAATATTATGTTGACAGTTCTGACATTTAAGTTAGCAAGCATAATAAATTCACTTGGGCAAGTCAGATAAAATTTATTTGATATTAATAAGAATGGAATTCATCGAATTATTAAATTATTTTCACTGTGATCAAAAAGTTTTAAGTTATTTAGATTTTTAATATTATTTCAAATTTTATTTTTAATTAATACAACTATAATCTGACCGTTCTCGGAATTCCAGAAAAGTGAAGAGAGCTAGGGAAAGAATCATTGTCATGGACTTCCCTCTCTATTATAAACAAAACGGGGAAGCTCTGATAAATGTGTGATGGCATCACTTTAATGGAATTTCAGTATTGAGCACGTGGAGAGGATGGCGGAGGGATGATAGCCAAACGCTGCTGTCTTCAGCTCTGCCCAGTACTAAAGTTTCATTAAATACATGTATGTAAGAACAAACCTTAAATCAAATTTATTTGTTATATTTAAATACTCACATCTCAATGAAGAAACCCAAGACTCGCCTAATAGGATTAAAATTAAAATAAATAAAGGAGGCTGGCGAGGGAAGCAAACTATATATTATATTCTAGATATTAATTAAGAATGACGATGATGAGACAAAATAGTCAAACAAAATTTGGTAAAGAAACAAATTTGGCTGGATGGAGAAAAATATCGACCAAATTGGAAAAATATAATATAAACAGATGTAAGTGCCAGTTTGACGTTTTAAGAAAAAGAGGAGTTGAAAGTTTAAATTTGGCAAGAAATAAGAAACAAATAATGCAGGCATATAAAATATTAAGGTTAAATTTTTTTCTAAAGATCTAAATAAATAATAAAATAAAATTTTAGATAGCTGTTAATGACAACAAACTCTGTATTAAATGTTATCAAATAGGTTTGTTTTTATATTGGAATTAAAAAAGAGATTGTCCGAAATTTTTTCTAAGATTATTGGGCTTCCATAAATTGGAGTGAGACATCAAGAAGCGAAAGGAAAATCTTTGGGGAATCTTCTTTAATTTCGATTAAATGAAACGAATCCATGTTATAATTTGTAATTGAATCGATCGGCAAAGTTAAATTAACAAGCCATGATTCGTTTTAGTGTTAGTATAATAATAGCTAAATAAAATTTGATGATATTGAAAGAAATAAAAGGGGATTACTAAAATATTAGCATTCATATTAGAGTAAATAAATCTCTTGCTTTAAGTCTAAATAGTTAAATTTTTTTTTAAATTTTAAATAACTTTTATATACCATTGTATTATTAAACGAGCTCATTTTGTAGCGTATTTGTGTAAATTTTTTCTCGAAAAAGGTCAAATCAAAGAAGAGTGCAGCGAGTAATTTGATTTTATTAAAAAATTCTCAAGCTGACGTTTCAGTCCTGGATTAGAACCAAGTTTAGAGCTAAAAATACAGTCGTTTGAATAAGTTTACAAATTTGGGTTTCGATATTTTAATGTAATTGAAATAATAGTGTGGGGCATTGATTGAAAATTTGATTTAATTTCCCATAATTATTGTATATTTTTGTCTCAGTGAACATCCCAGGCTTTTATTTAAATTAGTCAAATTTATTCAACAATTTTTATTTATTTCCTCTTTTTGAAGAATTTTTAAATAAAAACGTTTTTTTTATTTTTGTATTTTTTTTACAAAAAAAAAAAAAAAAAAAACTCAAAGTCACTAGAGGCGCTTCAATCGTTCTAATTTTTAAATTATTTTTTAAATTTTTTCTTATAAATATGCCTGGATAATTGTATCGTAATCTTGTTTGTTATATATCGTTTTAAAGTCTATATGGCCTCAGATGCCGAAGACTTTTAAAAAAATCTTTTTCTTATTTTTTTTACGATATATTGTAGGGTGAGTATTGTGAAGTGAGTCTATTTGCAAACTCTTAGAAATCTCGTTTACCGGGAAATCTTTTAAAAACTAATACAATACTGTCAAAGCATAAATAAAAATAAATATTATTGACCACACATTTTTCAGAGTGAGACAGACGTTTGGAGATGAATTTCTTCTGCTTACTGCGCCAAGGAGCCAAGCCCTGATTGCTTACACTATTATTCTCCCCCTGCTCTTGTTCACATATACACCAGCTCCAGTTGAGCCCACAAATGGCCTCCCTTCTCCCATCCTCTGAATTTCGCGAACAAACGGCCTGGAGGCAGTGAAAACCCCAATCCGGGATACACATCCATTCAAGGAAAAACACTGAATCTAATTAAATATATATATACTAGCAAGAGTTGATTAAGGAAATGGCTGTCTAATCAGGCCCTTAGCACCAAAGATTTATTTCTTTTCTGTTTTACTGTAATTCCATTTTGTTAAATTTAATACTATTTAATTTAAGTAAAAATATTATTAACATAAAGAAGAAACTGTCCCGGTAGAGAGAGCACTAAAGGGTCATCCCTCTCTTTCTCAGGTCTTTGCGCGCATGCGCACCAAGAACAAGAAGTTTGTGTATTTGATTAGTCCCGATTTACTCGTTATTTGAATAGATAATCTTAATGAACAAAGGATTTTTTTAGATGTCAAGAGACAGTAGAAAATATACGTGGCAAAAAGTTTTTTTAGTCTTCGTCATCTGAGGCCATATGATTTAAATAATTCATTATGAATTAAATAAACGATATCTGGATACGTCTAGATTTAAATTATTTGGTAGATAATAAAAATAAATTAAGACGGGGAGCAAATCAATGTCTTTTGAAACGAGAAGCAGGATGGGGCCTGAAAGAGCTTATATTTGCATGTTTTCTGTTACTAAAGCCAGAATCTGGCTGAACATGAACGGTTAATCCGGCCTTACTCTTTATTTACAATATATTAGGGGAATTTATATCTATCTCTATCGATTATTAAATTTATTATTCTCCTGTCCCTTATTTCAGTTAAATCTCCGTTCTATCGATAAAATTGACTACCAACTAAATTTAAATAAATTTGAGCAGATAAGAGTGAAATATTTATATACATAATTTATCGTCTATGTACATATCTTCAGTCTAAAGATAAAAAATTATTTTTATTTTTCAATTGAATTAGAATACAAAATTTTTGTTTATGAGATTTAAATGTTCACAGACTGAGAGCTACTTGTGAATTTGAATTGTGAGATGTGGATAAAAGAAAGTAAAGTTCTTTAAAGCAGAAACAAGAGTGCTTCCCGTTTTGAGGGAAATTTAAAACAAATGCATAAATAAATATATGCGGTCATATTAACGTAGTCAAATTGTCAAATTTAAATATATAAAATACAAATGCTTATTTCTATATGATCTACAAAAAATAAACTAAAATGAGATTTGAATCGAGAAATAAGATCAATCTTGCTTCTTTCTCTCTCTCCCTTTCGTTGTTCCTTCTCTATATCAATTTGATGTCTTAAGTTCAATTCTCTTTCAAATTCTATTACAGGATTTATTTATTTTTTTCTCAAGAGTAAATAGTATTGGGTCCATTTGTCTCCGACATGGTGATCTGATCGCTCCCTGTTTGGTTTGTTGCAGGGCGGAGCTGAGGGCCAAGGGCTCCATGGCTTGACTCGATTGGCGCCGCAGCCTCCCAAACGCTTCGGGTGAGCCTCATCTCCCCTTGCCCAATTAATCTACAAACTATCAGCTCTCTTTAATCAGCAATTCAGGCTTTAAAGCGGAATTGTTCGTTAATTGATACCAAGACTTAAATTTATGGAAAATAAATATTACTGTAGAGAGATTTTTTTTTATTCAAAAATTTATTTGGAATTCTTTTGAAAAATAATTTATTGATTTCCGCAAAGGGAATAGCGGGAGAACCAAAGAATGTTGCGGCCCCAGGGAGTTTCGAGATTACCAATGTTGGTCTCTCTCAGGGTGTTAAAAAAACAGGTCGTAAATTTGTTGAAAAAATTTTCTTTTAATGATATGATATGTAAAAAAAAAAATCAAAAATTATTTTCTAAGATGGCGGATTAGTGACTAAAACCATTTAGAATTTTTTGACAAACCTAGTGAGACCAGTGAAAAACTCGACTCCTCCTCCCCTCTCCTCTTAGGGGGGGGGGGGTAACATCATTGTTATCCCGCTACCCCGTAGTAGATAACCCCATCCAAAAATTTCAAATGCAAGGTCAAGAAAGATTCTGCGTTCGGGGCATTTCGGCCTTTTTCGTTTCGGTTTTCCTTGGAATAAATTTAGACATGTATCAACTCTTTTTAAGTCTCAATGAATTTATGACTGATTACTTTTTTAATTTTACAAAAATAACTTGAAAATTTTTCCTGGAACAAAGAAACTTAAGACACGAATGTTGCATAAAAAATGTGAGATACTTTTTTTTTTAAGAAAAATAAAATAGTCAATGGAAACAAAATGCGAGGAAGAGACCTTATATTGCAACTTACTATACAATATTAATAGTTTCAGATAATAAGTGATAATTTTATTATATTCTTATTTAAATTACTAAAACTTACATTCACAAATATTTTTTAAAAATATTAATTAGTCAGATTATAATTATCAATAATCGATAATAATCAAATATTAATATATTCTATATCATTGGGTAAAGAACCATTCAATGTTTGTCGTCTTTATTCTTTTGCGAAAATTTATTTATTTATTTAAATATTAAGTATGAAATTCTTGAAATTCTTCACCATTTTGCCTTCCCAAAGAATTATTTAGTAAAAGTGATTGTTGAATAAGACGACCATTTAAACAAGTGGAATGGAAATCTTGCAAATAAGTTCATTTTTTTAAATGAAAAGTAATTACAAATTATTGAG
>JAAAKE020066326.1:3233-25257 GCA_010014785.2 Anisolabis maritima
TTTTTGGTGGGGGTTTTTTTTTTATTTAATAAAAAAAAATTTAAAAAAGAGGGAAAAATAGGGGGGGGGGGGGGGGGGGGTTATTTTTCTTGGAGGGGGAGGGGGAGAGGTAAGTCAGGCATCATGTCCACAATTTCTAAATCGATATTTCAAAGGAAATCCACGTTTTGAAGTCCCTTGAGCCCCAAAATATCATTTTTTGCGTGTCTCTACCCAAAAAATAGACTAAACCACAAATCGGAGAACGATGAAGTTTTAAACATAAACTTAGAGTAACCAACATAAGTATTTATAATAAAATTAGAATCCGACTGCAAGAACGCAGGAATTAGTTAAATATGGTTCTATATGATAGTAAAGAGTGTCTAAAATTACAATTTATTGAAATGTATCCCCTAATAGTTTCGCCAAGCACATGCTGCCCTTCTTCAGAGGTCTAAAATGAACAATTTATATATATATATATAAATTATTCTCTCAGAACAACAATGATACATACTAGCGAAGAGAGGAGGTCTTTTTATAATTACAAAGATAATACACAAAGCTGAAAAATGTTTTTCCAAAGCCTAAACCATTTGGTTAGACAAAAATTTTTAATAAATTGTAATTTTGGACGCCTACACGTCTTTTTATTATCATATAGTACTATAATTAATAAGTATTTATGATGTCTGTAAAATCGGCCATTAATAGCAACTTAACTGAATAACTTTTTTTTAGTTTTTCTAGATTTTCTCAAAATTCTTGATTGATATTTTTTATACTTTGAATATCAATTACTTAATTAGAGACTCTTAAATGTATTTTTGCTTTTTGGAATAAGTAGACTAAGATCACACACTTATTTCAGGACGAGAGAAAAAGAAAAAAACTGAGTTTTTAGTCTAATCTCATTTTTCTAAAGGAAAGACGTTTCGGTTTTAGTTTGGGAACATCATCGAGCTCTTTAGTTCAATCATAAAAATTAAATGAACTTTTGAACTTTGTCCCAGTTTTGAAACATCAACATCTCTTTAGTTCAATCATACAAAGTTCAAAAGTTCGAAAAAAATTTTTTTTTAATTTTTATCATTGAACTAAAGAGATGTTGATGTTCCAAAACTAGAACTGAAACGTCGTTTTTTCTCTCTGTATTTTGTTTTTAATAAGTAAATACTCTTGTAGTTTTCTTATATTTTTGTCAATATATTCGTTATTTATAATAAATCAAAAAATTATCTATAAAAAAGTTATTCTAAATTAAATTTTAAGTAATTTTTAGTAGTTATGTCATTTTTCAACAGTTTTGGAAATCGGGGGAGTTACTAAAAGCGTCTTTTGAATCAAGCCCGTCCAGAGACCCTCTGTGTTTATGCTCTAATAAAATCTTAAAAATAATCGAAAATGAATGTTATGTGTCACCACCAGATTTTTCAATTTGTTTTATATATTTAAAGAGCTCTGGATTAATAAAAAAATTGTATTAATATAAAATTTTTAATTATAATAAAAGCTCATTAGCATTAACGTTAATATAGAAAGACAGACAGAGAGACATTAAATAATGGAAATTGAAAATTTACAAAAACAAAAAGAAATAAATACAAAAACTAAAATCTAGGTTTATTATATATATATATATAATAGAAGCTCGTAAAAAAAATGTAAAAAACTCAACTCATCTCCTTTTTCCATCCAATCTCATTTTACCTTTCTTAAAAGAAAAAAAAAAAAAACTTTTTTATATTAATGAGTCCGGTATTAACTTAATTGTTATAACATAAACTTTTGAGGCTTAAATGTTAATTACATTACATACAATTTATTTTTTTTTTTTCTCACTGGCCAGAAAGTCTAGATAATTAAAAAAATCTTAAAAAGAAATTTAATAACTTTTTTTTTTTACAAAAAGAGACCTAGTTTTTTTCTTGTTAAGCAAAATATTTTTTTTTAACTCTAAATCATATTAACTTTTGACTGTAAAAATATTTTTGATTATTTTGTTAATTAAGGACAACAATAAATGGATTCGGCAAAAAAAAAGCACAAAACTATTCCCGAGCCGTTCTGGGAAATCCGAAAATCATTAAAACGCTGAAGGCCAGCCCAGCCCCCTCCATGTAGCTTTCTACTAGGGGAAGGCAACGCCCTGCCCCTTCTATCTGCCTTAAAATAAAGAAATTAGTTCGTTTTTGGATGCTAGAAGATAGGCAAGTAGCTTCCCCTCTTTTTAGCCATCGAAGCGAACATCATCCTTTTGATTGGTTAAAGATGATTGGAGGGGCTTAGTTTGTCTCAAATGCATAGGATAGAGTATAATTATCATTTACCTAGTATATTTAATGAATGTGATCTTACAATATTACACAAGATCTATCTCAATGAAGTTGAGTGCCATCAATAGTGAAGTTATTTCTATATATTCTACTGTCACCATCAGATATTATAATAAATTAAGTTCACGATATGTAAATGTCCCTTCTCTCATATTTTCGATTTCAACACCCCTTTGCTACAGTACGTAGCAAACGATCAACCGATTTTAATGAAAATTTCATTTTGTGACGAATGTAGAGAACTACCTATTAAAACAACGTCTTGACCTAATATTATATAAAAAAAAAAAAAATTTTTAATTTTATTTATTTTAGATACTTGATTGGTCTACCATTTTCTCAATCATTCAAAATCATTTAAAAACGAGTAAAAAATTGGATAGTGTAAATAAAATTTGATTTTTTTTTTAATATCTCCCTGTTTCAAGGGCTCTTAAAATAAGAAAAAAAAAACTTGTGTGTGTGTGAATTTTATAAAAGATTAAACTTTACATATATATATAATTAGGATGGATTTATTTGAGTTGCCATTTCAGATACGTAGACTGCAGCTTATCCGCTTAACTACTCGCCTCATTATGTTACTAAAAAAGGGATTAAATATATTAAGATTTGGATGAGAAGTGGAAAGGGAAAGGAGCAATTTGTTTGTTTTAATATTTAATATCGAAAATCTATTAGATTAATAATATGAAAATAATTTCAAAATGCTTTAAAAACCCAACAATAAAGTAACTTATTTATTTATGAATAAAAAAAAACTTTTTATTAAGAAGCATTTAAGAATTTTTATTTTATAAATATTATTCGAAACCATTAAATAGTTATCGATATTTAAGTTTATAAATTTTATTCTTATTGACGACGCGTATAAAGTATTTATAGATTCTATAAAATTATTTTCTTAACATCATAATTCATAACTTTATTATATAAACTGTTTGACACGTTTCGAACTTGGAATATTGCCTTTTTAGAGGCCTTTAAAAGCATCCTATCTCAATTCAGACAAGCGATAAAAACCAATATTTTTTAGATCGAAATAGTCAAAACTCTTAATGGGAGTCATTTAGAAATCTCTGGAAAGAGTTTATTAATATTTGGATTGGCAAAAAAATTCCATTATTGTTTAGTGTTATGGATTAAATTAATAACGAAAGCGATAATATAAATAATAATATTTCTTAGAAGGTTTATCCACTGAGCAATTACCGACAGCTTGAAACCGTCATATGAGTGAGCAGAGCATTAATGATGGACGTGAGGTAAAGCATTTTCTTCTTTCAAACGACTCCACACATGTTTAAACTTGTATGAATATACTAATGTTTGAAGGTGAACCAATCCTCTTGTCAAATGGGTAGGCAGTTGATTGTTGGACAGTCGGGTAGGAAGTTTGACGCTTAACACTCAAACTGCTACAACCATTTGTTCCCAATCAAACACCTCAACACACTTTCAAACATGTAAGGATTGTACGAACGGTTTGAAAGTGAATGAACCTCTTTAGAAATTCCTCTTGAAAGAAACAAAATTTTTTTTATCATTCTGATCTGAATATTTAGAGAGCCGGTTGTTTTATAAGAGTACACCAATTTTTTTTTTTTTTTTTTTTTAGAAAAACTATCTATATATAAAAGAACATTCTCTAGAGTCCTCTTAAAGTCCGAAAATCTTCCTCACTCTAAAGCTGTAAGACCAAAGGATGCTCCTACTAAAACGGCTAAGGTCATAGGACTTTTGCCTTTAGAAAAAAATCAAATCAATGCCCATGATTCTTTCCGTGGCCCTCTCTACTTCTCTAAAATTCCGAGAACGGCCGCCATATACACTATTTTAACTACAAGAAGAAACGTTACATGGAAATTAGAGAAATTATAATTTTCAAGGTTTTACCATTTTAACATAAACTCATAAAGGAAAAAATTTAGGCACTTGAGGGAGTCATCGTTCCATGAATTCATCTAAGTACCACTTACTACTTAATACTACTGCTTTTGAAATATCACGAATTTTAAAAAAATCCTTTTTTTTTTTTTTTTGCACGTTTTGTTTCGATTTTACACTATCGAGTCAAATTTAATAAAAATATATACCTTTGAAATTTAACAACGGAATGTACAAATTTCTCAATAAATGTATAAAGATTCTTAAATAATTATAATAAAGAAGAACAAAATATCCTATGTATATAAATTATGAAATAAAATGCGCAATCATATGAAAATAAGATCCGAATATTTCTATAGATACAATATTTTACATGAATTTTTTTTACATGCATTCTTCATGAATCGTGTAAAAACAGAATCGAGTCTAATTCTAAAATATTCATTTCATTGCCAAAGATTTATTATACTACGATATTTTAGTTTGTCAACTTGAATACAATATTGCTTAGAATTACTACTACATTTTATGCTCAGCTTGAGACAAATTTCTCTTCATATATAGGCCTAGAAAAGCTAAAAGGTTGGACATCCCTCGAATTTTTTCATTCATGGATTTAATCGAATTATCTTAAAAAAGACAATATTATTTTCTTTATCCTCTTTAAAAAAGAAGAATAGTAATAATAATATTACTATTAATGTATGATGAACAACCTGTTCTAGTTAAAAAAAAAAAAAAAAGAAAAAGGGAAAAGAAAAAGAAAAATTGTTTATTTCCAGAGGAAAAAAAACGAGAGATAATCTTTTATTGATAATTTATTTGTGTGTGCCTGGTGTTTGTGGTGTTGGTGGTTGTGTGTGTGTGTTTTGGGGGCCAGGGTCGTTTTGGGGGCTGGCCACGTACGACCTCTGCTAATGACCCTAATCGGCCTCCAGGGGTGGCAAAAACTACCCCCGACTTGAGGGGGGCGGTAATCGCCCCAGCGCTAGAAATACTACTTGTTTCTCTCATTAACGCCCTAATGATTGTTCTAAAGATCATTACACGTTTTTTTTTCCTAATGAAATTTCTATTTTAAAAAAAGAGGAAATTATCAATAATAGTAATTAGATTAATAAAAAAAAAAAAAAAAAAAGAATAATAAAGAAAGAAATGGTAAAAAAAAGTAATTATACTCTTTTCAAATGATCCTTCTCTAGAGATTACTGTTTATATTGATCAACTTATATCAGTGGCTGAGAGAAGAGCACCGTCGCCAAGCAAGACCAAGCAGAGCTGAACTCTGGATGGGTGGCCCAAGAACAAGACGGTTGAACGTCTGTCTGAACACATCAATAATCGATTAGTTATTTTAATAATATATTTGTAAAATTATAAACTCTATATAAAATGGCTTTAGCTGAATGAAATAGTGTATAAATAAATAAAAATATCAAAGTTAGATTAATTTAAAAAAAAAAATGTCCTAAGTAATATTATAATAAAATAGGAGCCGTGCATTTCGTCCATTTCCAAAACATCAAAATGGAAAATTGAAACGATCAAATCGATGTTAGCAAGTAAAATATCGATCTTTATTTGATAAAAATCTATAATTTATAAAATTAGTTTATATTGATTTTGGGGAAGGCGAAGAAATTGGAAATATTATTTAAAAAAAAAAAACTTGAATTATTCAAATATTTTTTTATTTTGTTATTTTGAAATAGAAACATTTCCAAATCTAATTAATTAATTAATATTTCAAAGGAGCAAACTTTTGCACGAAAAATTCGACTTTTTTTTCCTCGATATATTGATTCGATACATCGATGATGTTTCTTAAACATGTTTTGTTCATGCCTAACTTAAATAATTGCCATTTGGTTTCTAGGAATAACAAATTGAAGATCTTTATAGATGGCTACCCCTTGCCAGGCAGGGGTTTGTCTCCAACTCCCCTTAAACTGAGGGTCGAATAAGGTCGAGGAGCTTGTTTATTGGGATTATGTATTTATTATTGTAATATTTTTTTTTTATGTTTATAATATTTATATATTTTTTGGCTGAATACCAAATAAACGAAACAAAAAGGCCGAGGAGCAAAGCTTAATGAAATTGATTTTTTTCTCAAATGTTTTAGTTTTTCTCTCTTAAAATTTTATAGTTAGAATACAATTTTTTTTTTACTTTTTACTTTCTCGTATACGAAAGTATGTAATCGTCCAAAAATTCGATATCGCAATTTTGATTGTTCTTGACGTTTTGGACCTGCCTGAGTACGAAAACACCTTAATAAATTACCATGACTATGTTAGATAGGAGAATAACTCGAGCACACTTTTATGTAGATCAACCAAATTTTTCTTACATGCAAATTCATTCACTCTATCAATTGTTGAGCTATTAACCGCAACCGGAAGTTGTTACTTGAAACGATTTTTCTAAAAATCGTGATAACTCAAATATGATTTTACTGAGACAAGTCAAATCTTGTATATATACATCAAAATCAGAGATCATGATTAAAATTTGGTCCACTTCCGGCAAACTGGGAACATATATAACATTTTTTTTTTCCTTGAAGAGATTTTTGCATAAATATCTCTCCAAGGATAAAGTATATAAAATATAAATCGAATTCCAAATAATTATTATTTTTAGAGATACGTTTCGCTGTAAAGGGCGAAGAAAAAGATGGTGCAGCCAGTAGAAAAATAAAACAATTATATTTATACCCTTCCTCAAGACCAAAACTTGTTACAGATAACACATCGGTGTTATAGTGTTTTTGGGAGCAAATAATTCACCAGAGCTCTTTCACACGTACAAAATTAATGCTTTTGTTTAAAATATTTTATTTATTACACAATAATATCGATTTTTAACAATTTTTGAGGAAGGGCGTGACTTGCGCCCGAAACGTCAACCGAAAATCTAATTGTTTTATTCCTCTCCCAACTGCGCCTTTTTCTTCTTCTTATTATTAAAGGGCAGGGAAGAAGTGATTGGCGTTGCTTTCCCCCACTCTTATAAAATTAAATAAGAAATCTCGTTGAGCTTGATTCGAATTCTATTGCTAGGGGCATCTTTAGGTCTTAACAGTTTCAGAGTTCGAAACAAATATTTATTAACTCACAGTATATTCAGGAATCAAACCCAGGCCTCTCACTTGGATGAGCGCCATCACCCCTACATACCATACCCGATCGGATATTTGACATTTGAGGTCCGAGTTCGATCCCCGGGTGAACTCAATTGTTCTAGAAGGTGAATTAAGTTTAAATATTATATCATAGTTATTTTTAGAATTCGCAGATCGGACAGACTATAATTATACCCTCAGTTTTTTTTTTTTTTTTTTTTTTAAAGATGCGATCCTTTTCCGAAAATTTGACCGGACTAAAAAGGGATTTTTCGATCCACCCCAGCCAGGTGTTTTAATCATTCACACAGGCTTCTAACCTAATCAGAGGTGGTTTCCAACTAATTCTCTATCCAATTTGTCCCTGGAATTATGTTTCATCCTTTCATCATCCATCAATCTCTTCATTGCCTCATTCTCTCTCTCTCTCTCTCTCTCTCTCCCTTCCAGCCTTGATTCATAGTTCAATTAAGAATTAATTTTTTTTAATTGTTTTTCCGTTAAAGCGGGGAGAGGGTTTCTAATGATGGTTGTTAATTAAATTTTAAAATAAAATAATTACTTTATTAAACATATTTTCCCTCAAAGTTGAGGTCACGACTCATCAGATCGTGAAAAGCTCATCAGTTTTTTTGTTTTGGAAAAAGAATTACACATTGTTTTTGAATTTCAACATTAATTAAAATAGTAATTCAAAATTTTATATAGAAAATTTCATTTAAAATATAAATAATATAATAATTATTATTATTCCTGATGAATTCTTCATTAAGATGTGTTGATTGAAAGAAATTAATTTTTGAATATACATATTAACCGTCAACAAAATATTTGGCACTTATTCTATTCTTATTAACCATATATATTTAAAAATTCATTCAGAACTAAAACTCTATTTAATATAATTTCAATGCAGAGGGGCAGGACGGATAGTTACAGCGATCTCAGTGTTGTGCCTCACTGAGTGAAATCTGGCAACTTAGCTTGATACGATAGCAACGGTTTTGCTTCTGATTGACTGGGGATTCACTCCTCCACCTGCTCAATCCTGAAGTTATATTAAATAGAATACAGATTAATGACTATTCTTTCTACTCTCATTTTGCTTCGGCTCCGCCCTCATTCTACGTCATCCATTAAAAGGAGCAGAAGTGTTTTGACACTCTTTTAAATTATATATTTAATATACATGTATAACCTAATTATTTAAAGTTAAATCGATATCCCTTCAATTTATCATTCCGGAAGTTGGATAGGTAATATTTTATCAGCACTGATTACCATTCCTTATTAATTTAAAGCTTAAGCCTGACCTAATCGAAGCTCTGAAGATTAAAGAAGAATAATAATAATAATAATAGAAATAATTTGTTTTTTTGGGAAATTTAGGTTTCTAATAGCCTAAGGGTTCATTTACTTATATATCAGTATTCTAAACTTCCGGGAGATAGAGAGGTGTGCATAAGTAAAAGGCCGATGACGCATATGACCCATTGGGAATTGTGTCATTATTCATGACGTCATCATGATTGCTATTAGCCAGGTGGTGTAGGGAACAAGGGAGAGAGAGAAGGGACTCCTGTCTCCTCAGGAATTTACGGTAATTAGTGAGTCAGTCAGTCCCTCCATTCCCTCGGGATCGTCCCGCCAATTAGTGTCTTGCTATAGAGAATACACCGTTGCAACAGCCCTCCGGCTAGTGGCTCCATCTCTCGCTTCGCTTACTTATTCAGTCAATATGGCCAATTGTAAGAATTACGCGTTTTTTTTGGAATATCCAAAAATTTATGCTTATCCGCTATATTTTCCAATAGATCGGTGAAGCAGTGGGCTAAATGCAATTGAGCTCATCTATTTGTATTTTTTTATTACAAAAAAAAAAAAAAATAAAAAAAAATCAAAAAAAAAAAAAAAAAAAAAACTAAACATGAAAAAATTGTAATTAAAGAAAACTTTTTATTGTCAAACCTAAATAAAATTTAAAAAATTAATTTTCAAGCCCCCACAGCCCATTTTCCACGACTCAAAAAAAAAAAAATTATTACAATAATTTGAGAAATTTTATTAGAATTGGTTCGCCTGGAATCAATCTTATAGTCATAGGAAGAGCTTTAGAAGGATCCCAGTGAAGAAAGGAGATGATTGATGGAGAGGTTTTCTGTTCAGGTCGGAATAATCAAATTTACTGCCCCTTAGAGGTAAAGCTCTTGTTTCATCATCTAAGGGCCAGTGGTCCACTTGCAGCGATAAATTTATTTGGCTACTAATTAATTTATATAAAAGACTAAATGGCCTCATATGCCGAGAGAGATTTGTAAAATAAGACATAAACGAAATAGGTCAAACTGTCAGCCTCGTTTTCGGTATAATTCAAAAAAGAACTTGGGCAATATCGTATACGCTGTTTATAATTTCAGCTGACAGACCGCAACCCTTTGCGAATGTTTATGAATAAGAATCCCTGTTAGCTGGTGCAGAGGCTCCTCGGGCTTGTCAAGTCCCAGCTAATTGCAGCCCCCGCCTCTTCAACTCGTCAGCTTTACTCTAATTAGAGCCGCTTTGGAGCCGCACTTTTTAACAACCGTCCAAACTATTCTTAATTAACTGTCCATTGATTAATGGCTTATACCCTCTATACACTTGCGCTCACACACACACATACACACACACACACAAAGAGAAACGAAAAATCTATTTTCTGCACACGCCGGAAATTTCGGCTCCCGATGCCGTTTTCGTTTCTTGAATCATTTTTTTTTTTTCTATTTGTGCGGTTCAATGAACTTGAACCCAATAAACGATGTCATTCCGAATGTTAATTAGGGGATTTTATTTAGAGCAGAGTGATGATAATGGATACTCGTGTAATTGATAATTAATTAATTTTCTTATTCCCTTGGGGACTATAATTACCCCCTCCCCCACTCCCTCTCATTATAACCATCGATTTTCCCGACATATTTACCGATTTATATTTTTTTAGACTAAATTTCTTAGGATGTTTTTTTAATTAAAGTTGTTATCGAGTTCTAATTAATAAGGGGAGAGGAGATGTTAGTCTTTTTTTTTTAATTAAATTAAATGAACTCAATTGAAGAAGAAATCTGAAAATAATTTCCTTCTTGTCCAATAAGAAAATTCAACTTTAAGGTTTAATTTTAATTTTAAAGTTATTTAGGCAAATACAAATCTGTAAGTTTTTTTTTCTCGGTTAAATTGGTAGCCAATATAATAAATAAATTTTAAAGATCAAAGTGGAAGTGAACCACTAATTCTTTACTTTTTATTTATTTATTATTTACATATATTTTGAAAATGAGTTTTTGCCTAATTTTGAAACCGTCAGATGTCTCAACGTGTGGACCATCCTTGTAAAATAAGATATAAATTAAATAGGTCAAACGGTTTTGATTACCCTTGTGGAGGTTAAAGATACGGACTTTGTCAATCTTGATAACCTTCAAAGTCAAGGAGTCTGGGTTCGGATCGGATGAAAATTTATTTAAATCATTGGATACCAATAGATCTAAATAAATATGTCTGGATTACATGTCTAGTAATTCTTTGAGACAATTAATTATTGATTATTAAAAAAGTAAAATTTTATGATTGGCATGAGAGAAATAATTAAATAATTAAATCAATTTTATGCAAAATAATTTCAATATTATTATTATTTTGATTTTTCTAGTTTATTTATTTGTTGTATGCCTTGAAATTTACAAATTTACATTTTTTCTAATAATTGCATTTATAATTTAATATTTACATATTTATTAAATATAACAAAAAGAGGCTCGAGGCTACGGATTGTTTTTCTATTTATCCTTTGAATTAAAAATATTTTGTATTTATTTTACTTAGTCATCCCTTGTATATCTAAGCACCGGTAATATAAAAAAGATCCATCGATGAATGAAGTAAGACTAATTCAAGGTTAAGTTGAATAAACAAACCCAACAATGAGGGAAAATGCGCTGAATTAATCTTGTGAATGGGGGCCTTAGTCTTTTATATTTTGTATAAAATATATCCTATATGCGAGATGTGTCCGTATAGTAAGTGAATAAAATATGAATAATTAAATATTGAATGAAGTTAAAAGTGAAATTTTATTTTACATCTTGGCCTATGATTGGAATGATAAGAAAAAAAAATTTTAAAACTCCTGCGAAAGGTAGGTGGAAAAAAATTTCATTCTTAAGAAATAAAGGGCTGCAGCGGTTCCCAACCTTTTTTTTTTTTTTGTGGAGCGCGTAAGGTAAAAAATTAAAGAAAAAATTTCGCAAAAAATAAATAAATAAACTTTTATATTAAACAAGTATTTACAATCTGAAATAAATAAAATAATATCCATCCATTCTTTATAAGAGCAAATGTAAAAATGTTATGTTATGGAACAAAATAAATTAGTTATAAGCTAAAATAACTTATTTTAAATTAAATTTTTAAAATAGTATTTCTCTGAGTACCAGCCAAAATTTCTGAGAGACCGACGGTTGGAAATCCCTGAAATAGAGTACAAAGAACAACATTTCGGAAAGAAGCAAGGCTCATTCATTTTGAGAAGCATGGTATATACGGATACCATTTAATGTTTCGGAGAAAGCCCTTGGGCTTGGTGCGAACAGTTGGGTGTAGTAGCAGATGCATACATATGTCATACAATTAAAACTAATTGATGCAGTTTATCTCTTAAGAGAAATGAATTTTCGTAACTATTGGAATACATGGAGCCTTGTCTATCCCAGGGATAAAAATAAGTAATTAAATAAATAAAAAACATTAATAATAATAATAATAACGTCTCTCTCGAATACATATTCAATAAACAACTGATTGAAGGCTCGAATTGTTTATATGGCCTTTTGAGTTGTGATGACTGAATAAAGGAGCCGATGATTATTTAGACGGAGATGATCTGTTTTTCCAAAAGCCAAAGGTATAAACATCATGTTCGATTCAAATGGGTTTTTAATTATTTTTATTAAATCAAGGAAATCGAAAAATACGCTCTCTCTGGACAGTTGTTTATTATTTGTGGCGTGTTTGTGTCATTTAATTAAAACGCTATGGGGCCTGATGCTTTTTTTACCTCCTCCTCCCTCCCATTCCTCTCCCCCTCTCTTTCTCTCTCCGACTGGTCCAGTCAAGGTCGTCAAGATGAGAGCATCATCATCATCCATTTTGAGGAGAGTTCATCGCCACAACGGATAATGGGACGTCCCGAATTTTAAAAGACGATAACAACGGGAACCTATTAACCTATTTAAAGCTCGGACGCTTTTTATCACAAAAAAGACGTCTGTGTTCAAGCAATGTGCTCTTACCTCGCTATTCGCTTATTGGTTGGTTTTTACAAGTAAAATTTGAAATAAAAAAAAGTTTGGTATACTGTATATATTTGGTAGAAAGTTGGGTAAAATAGAGGAGTTAGACAAACAGCGCACCCCAATCTCTGTCTTTGCTGAGTGTTGGCATTCAGAACTCTGAATTTTTTCTGTTTCGTGTTAGCCAATCTGAATAACTTGCTCTATGCCAGTGATAATTAATTTTTCTTTCTGAAAAGCAGTTTGAAAAAGTTAGTCTAAGTTACCCTGTTTTGTCCAACTATCAATCAATCAATACTATCCAAAAGAGAGAGTTTTGGCTACAAAAAGGAACGAGTCTTCCCGGCAAAGTCAATGAAAAAAGAAGAAAAGATTGGTGTAGCCAAGAGAAAAAGAAATGAGATTCGCACTAGTCGATGAATTCACTAGAAGCCCTAGAATCCAGTGGCGTAGATACAGGCACGCGTTGCAAAAGGGCCTCTAGCCTTCTGAATTGATTATTTATTAAATTTTGCCCCACAATGTTCCTAGAGTAAAAACAACAATTATTATTGATTACAAAAAAAAATATAACAATAACAAGCATTTTTCTAATTTTACTATAAAAAGCCCATGAGCTCATCACTGTTTGAATCCTAATACAACATTAAGAATTTCCTAATATAAATTTGTTTGACAAACAAACAAAAATTTTTGAATAATTATTTAAATTTTATTTTTAAAATTTTTTTTCGGTATGCGGGGCCATTTAGACTTACTACGTAGCCAATATAATTTCAATATTCGCTAAGGACGGACGATCATGAAAAAAAAAGCTTTACCTCCACTCCAAGGAACAGGATATTATTTACATTAAAAATAAAATTAAAAACTTAATAAATATTAATAATAATAAAGTTGCTATTAAAAAATTAAAATTAGAGTATTATCTTTTAAATAGCAGAGAATCCTGAATTGGTTATCTTCAGGAATGAGCAGGTGGGCCTTAAGGGAAGGAAAGCGAGGGGTTGGATAATTGCAAAAAGTACAATCTATTAAAAATTGGCTGTCAAAGATGGGCGGTGTAAAAAATTACAAAATTTGATTTCTTTTTAAAATCCATTGAGAGGAAAAAAAAACAAAATGGAGAAAAATCTAAAAATAAAAACCCACGCAACATAAATTCTAAATACATTCATTTTATGGCTAATCAATACAAGAAAAAGCTTTAAAATCATCTTTTTTTGGGACAGTCAGAATACGAATGGTCCTTGGTTGAAATTCAGGGAAAAAGGAGAGATTTTATTTGTCTAATACCCAAATAAATATTTTAACGTCATTTTAACAAAAATTCCTTCATCTTGAAAAGATAATGGATGATTTATTATAAAACAATGAGTTGTGGTGGCTGAGTAGTAAAATAGTCAGGAAAAATTGAATCCAGCTAAGGGAATTTAATTTATGGACAATTCATCTCAATTAAATAAGTTTTTATTTGTTGCTATTTTTCCTGGAAATCATTTAATATTTTTTTGTAATTGTAATTAAGTAGTTTGAATTGTTCGTTAGATGTTAGGCCATATAGACCTTAAACATTGCAATTTATTATATACGAAATTTCTTATCCAGGCATATTTATTTATATCAACCAATTGGTTAAAATAAATTCCCAACGGAGTGCCTGGGATCCGAACCCACATCCCATTTAAGGTTATGCATATTGGCAATGTCAACAGTTGTAACCCTACGGGGTGGATGTGTTAATAATTGTGGTAATAATAACTATTTTATTAATTAAAGTCATATATTTAGTTTAAATATATACTTTCTCAGGATGTTTATACAGAAATAAGATTTTTGTAATTCTGAGGAAAAGGGGATAAGGGAATAAGGAATAAAATATTTATTTAATAATATATTCTTTCCTCCATGTCCATATTCTACTTGGAACAGATGGGATTCTTAAATTTAAAAATTTTAATTATCCCATACGTTTTACTAGTTAATTTACTTTAATAATAAAAAAGATTAAACACTAAATTTATCTCTTCATATATGCACATAGCTATATCTATCTATTTATCTAATATAGTTTTATTAAACGAGCTTGTATATATCTATGTACTATCTCGTATGTATGTATAAAAATTTTTTCCTGAAAACGGCTCCAACGAATTTGATGAATTTAGGTGTATTTATTTACTAATTCGGAAAGAATCGATTGGGCTGGGTCTCATCTTTGGGAATATATATATAGAGAGAGTAGTGGAAGAGATGATTCATTCGTTATGACTTATGTTTAACTACAAAAATCCTACTAAGGAAATAGTCAAAGAAATATATATTTATATATTGGACTAGCATCCACGAATAAGAAAAAATAAAAAATCCTACTGTTAAAAGGTCCATTTTTATTATTGGCTCCTCTTGGCCAATTTGAGCGAAGCTCGGACTTTAGGTACTATGTATAAGCTTTATAATTATTAGGCCCCATAATATTTGAATTATACTTCGCCACTGAATCTAGACCAGTTATTCAGATTATAAGAAGTTAAATTAGGAAGGAAAGACCATTTTCTTTTTCAAGCAACTTTTAGTTATGTTTTTTGGCAAAACCGTTGCTTATTTTTATCATCAAGTCAAAATCCGTTACATTTTCCTCTGTGCAATAGGGAAAATCTCCGTCTTTTTGATAATGGATTATAAAACCACCTTTGCGCATGCGCAATGGAAGAAAAGGACAGAGATGATCCCCTAACGCCATCTCTGTCGACTCTCCCTATGCAGAAAGCTTTGCATTCCACTTTAGTGGGGCTTCTACATATATATATATATATATTTTTTTTTAATTAATCTTTTTTCTCTATATTTTAATTAAAAATTCAACATTTTTTTTGTTTTTGTTTATTAGATAAGCCTCTTTTATTATTTTTTAGATTATTAATCAATTTTATAAGAATAAAAATTTGAAAGGCTTGTTATTATTTTTCATTCGTCAAAATCGAAGAATCTCCCCACCCCTTTTTATTCAGCCCTTCTCTTTTCTTTTTCAGCCCTTTTTTATCTCTTTTTCTCTACTCTTTCTCTCTCTCTCTCTCTCTCTCTCTGGTTTCCCGATTAATTAACGAACGCTAATTAAGTTTGAGGAGCTTGGGGCCTTATTATATTATTTTCCTGAGTGGCCCCTGTGTTCGTGTGTGTTTACAACCTTCTTTTTAAGGGCGCTAATACTTGCATAGCCACATTGGATCCATGAGTTAATTAGCCAACCCCCTGCGGGGATAAAGGGCGGGGGGAGGGTGGTATCTCTAATTTGCACCCCTCAGCCTCATACAACTTCTCAGTTTGCCTCTCCCCCTCCCCCCCTCTCTCTATGTGCCTATAAAACAAAATTAAATTTTGATACAATACTCTCGTGAGCTGGATGCCAAGCAAACTCTCTCTCTCTCTCTCTCTCTCGACCGCTTAAGTAAATCTGTAAATAAATTAATTGACGTTTTATAAAAATTTAAGAGTTTAGTTTTATAGAAGGTCTGCTCTAAAAAAATTTTAAAACTCGCTCGCTTTAATTTCACAATTTGATAAGGATTTTAAAGATAAGGTTAAAGTTTGATAATAAATGGATGGTTATTTAAATAAATTAACATTCATTCTATAAGGGAGCTCTGAGGCCAAAATTTGAGCAACAACAAGGTCAAGTAATTTTTGCTATTTTCCCTTTAGATGCCATAAATAAAATTTGAAAAAAAAGCACATTAACTCAGAGCTTAAATACAAATACAATAAAAATTTTGACTTTTTTTTAACTGATTATCAATGCAATTTTGATTGAAAAATTTTCTTCAGAGCCTTTTTTTTTAACTATTGCCACCGGTTCGGAAAAATAAACTACTCACCAGGAAATCAAACTCGGGAGGCGTTGAAAAGCGGAGTGGCCAGAGCCAAAAGTTTGTTATTTGAGAAAAAGCAGGTGACAAATGAATCCAAATGTGAGATTCTCTGTTTAAGATCAACAGAGCCTGAAAATTTCATTTCGTATTCATTATGGCCTCTTTTCCCAAAAGTTTATTTTAAAATATTAAAAAGCTTGTATATAGAAAAATAAGATATAAAATATGAAAGATAATTACTCTGATTCAAAAATTCAATAGGAAAAAATATAAAAATTTGAAAAGGGGAGAGTTCCACATTTTTTCTCTCATAAGTAAAAGCAGGGCAGAGAAATTTGTTTGAAAAAAATCTGGTCTAATAAATAAGATTTTAAATTAAACACTTAAACCAAAGGAGTAATTCGACTTCTTTATAAAAACAAAGAAGTGTTTTGGTCTACGTTTTTGGGTAAAAATTTTATTTATTATTAATATTTCAGAAATTAAAAAAAAAAATTTCTCTGGCGCTAATTCTTCAATTTTTGGATTGTTACGGCTCAAAAACACCAACTCTAATAATCACTCATTCTCAAAAAAACTATTCAGGGTCTATAAGGTCTTTTTGTTGAAAACAAACTTTTATTTTTTATTTTTTTAAATATCGACCTTTTCAGGTAAAAACGTTTATCCTCCCTTTAATGTTTATAATTTTAGACAAATCACATTTCTTCTGATATCATTAATTGCTCTTTGCGTTGGAGAATAATAAATTTCTCTTAAGCTCTTCGAGAAGTGATATTATACCTGTTTACTAACTATTAAGATATTCCATTATAATATTTTCGATGAAGTTCTAAATGGCCTGCGTTCTGTTTTTGCTTGCAGGCTATTCGGGAACACAGGCGCCTGTTCAGCCTGCGGCCAGACGATCCCTGCCTCAGAATTTGTAATGCGTGCAGGGGGCGGTGGCACTGGCGGCGGCGGCGGTGGAGGTGGTGGCACAGGTGGCGGTCCTCCACACCAGCCGATGGGCCACGTGTTCCACCTGAAATGCTTCGCGTGCTCCAAATGTGGTAGTCAGCTGGTACCTGGCGATCGCTACTGCCTTCTGGCTGGTTCTCTTGTCTGCGAACAAGACTGGCATAAGCTGCTCAAAGGGTCTGCGGCTGCGGCGGCGGCTGCTGCAGCGGCGGCAGCGGCTCATGCGGCAGCAACGGGTGGAGGAGGCGGTGGCGGCGGAGGAGCAGCGCAAGGAACTACCGCCGCAGGCACTACCGGTGTACGGAAGGGGAAAGTTGGGCGTCCCAGACGTAGCCGCGACTAGGGTCCAGGTCAGTACCAACAAGTGTATTTCATTTTTATTTCCTAATATGACGTAACAACCGGAACAGCCTCCCTTGTCGATTATCAAGGATTAAACACAATCTATCTTAAAATCGTAAAACAATATAACGAGATTAAGTAAAAAGTAGACTAGAGTATCTCACAAGCTTTAATTCTAAATTTTATTCTTTTTTTATGAACATGTGACCAGCTAATCCTTTTCAGAATAATGTGTACATTTATAAAGAGGTTAAAATGTGGGAGATAAATGAAAAAGGAACCGTTCCTTTGTTTTACTGAACAGTTATTTCTCCCAGCTGAAGACCAAGAATTACAAGAACAATCTCTTTATTAGATTTGGGTATAAAAGTTTGCCGTATAGGGGTTAGCTCCGCTCCTAGCGGGAATTTTTACTAATAGATGATGC
The DNA here is from genome assembly GCA_010014785.2 of Anisolabis maritima. Classification (NCBI taxonomy): domain Eukaryota; kingdom Metazoa; phylum Arthropoda; class Insecta; order Dermaptera; family Anisolabididae; genus Anisolabis; species Anisolabis maritima. The sequence continues at coordinate 21,497 of JAAAKE020066326.1, forward strand.
CTGTTTGTGTTCTTACGATTGTATAACTCTCTTTAATAAAACTTTAGTATTAGAGGAGGACCGACAGTCCGGAATATCTTAGTTTTTATCTTAATTGTCAAATTAAGAAATTTAACAATTGAAAGATCTCATTTTAAATTACTATTTTATTACTATAACTTTAAAAAATAATAACAGCCCTAACTTGCCCAAAAAATGTCTCCAAATCGTATAAAAAACGGATCTCTATTTCAAAATATAAACCTAACTCTTACGAACAAAAATTCGAATCAGATTTCTATTTGAATTCTCATCACTAAGGGTTGATTCGTTTTCCCCTCCTGGCTAGGAAAGGAAACAGCAGCTCATTTGAGTCATGCTGTTTTCTCCCCCTCTGGAAAGGGCTTTATTCCAAAAGAAACGGGGCGATTTCTTAATCACAAAATACAAAACTATAAAACAATTCACATTAATATAACAATGAATACAATGATTTCAAATGAAGCCACAATACAAATGAAGGGCAAGAAAATAAAAATACCAACCCACAAACTCTTCACTCACTTTACATAAACTAATAATAAATAAATAAATATATTCTTCTTTGGGTTTATGATTTTATTAATTTTGAATAAAAAATTTCAATCATTCAATAATAATAAATAACGCTGAGTCTGAAGTTGCCATTTAGGCAAAATCGATAGGTCAAAGAATAAAAAATTCTAATACAGAATGATTTCGTTGTTTTTAATAATGTACCTTACACATTTTGGGGATGATAATATTTTTGCTTTGGATATTAAAATATCTATAATTTAAACATTTAATTGTTATCATACTCTATTCAATGAAACTTTAGTTTAAGAGAAGTGAGGGGACAGAATGCTGATAGTCAAAAACAGACAATTGAATCACTATATCGAAGTATGAAAGCAATTGAAATAATGGAACCGCGCACATTGGCGAAACGACAGCTCCCCAAGAAAATCAATACACTTTAATGAATAAAATATTCGTAAGACATTTCCCCAGTGTGGACCTAAGAGTCAAAATATTAATTTAAAAAATTGAATTTTTTCTCATAAATAACATAGCCTCATGAGTTTATTATTATTTGTCCAGAAATTAATTCAGAAAAAAATTGCCCGTTCGAGAGTTTTTTTTCTCGGATAATAATGTCTCTTCTTCTTGAGCTGGGGTTCGTTTGGACTACCCTATATAATTAGCACTCAGAGCCTACTTATTAACCAGAATAAATCAATGCCGGGCGACCTTCAATCCCCTGTAATCAGACTCACCAAATTCCATGTTTTCTCTTTCGCCTAGGACATTAATTCCTCATTGAAAATACGAAATAAACGAGACCAATAATCTTGAATTTGATTTTTGAAAAATCGCCTGGGGTCGTGAAAATCAAAAAGAAATAACTAAAATTATCCTCTATTCAATTGCATGTTTTAGATTCTTTAATTATTGATCAATATATCATTATTATATGTTGAGAACTCAAATTTATTATACAAACTGCTTCTACGATATATACAAAATAAAAAATATTATATTATTAAACATCTCAATAAAAATTTTATGAATAAAAAAAAACCGTTAATTTATAACTTCATCGAACCAAATTTATAATCTTCACACATCTTCAAAAAATACATGCCTGTATATGAAATATTAAAAAAAAAAAAATAAAAAAAAAAAAACTAATCAAATAATTTATTTTTCTTATTAGTTCTGCAACTTGTTCAGAGATGGCAAGGGCGTAACAAAGACGTTATTAGGGGGCAAGAAATGTCAATAAATTTTAATTACAAAGGACTATAGTTCTTGTTTTAGGGGATGAATGATTACATGTACACGTGTACTTCTTCCCCCTAGTTAGTCCTTAATATATATAAACGGAATGCCATGGAGCTAAAGGGCTCATAGCGCATGACCTCTATCGAAAATAAGATCCAACTGCCATCTCTCGGCAACACAGCGAACTAACTGCAAACGCGTTAAAAGAACGAGGGAGTCTTTGAAATAAATATACGAGATTAATAATATAAAGTAAAATAATTTAGTATATATTTGCCTCTTTGAAGAATGCCGCCATTAAGGATAAGCAAGGCCTGCCTCATCTCGGATGGTGACCACAATAGACAATTTCTTTGATTATTCATATGAAAAGAAAAGAAAAAAAAAGCCTTTGTGTTTTAGATGGAATTGTTAAGCCCAATTTCCTATAACTATAAATTTATACTGTAAATGTTTGGCCATCTTTTCCCAAGACTGAAAAGCCAAAAATGTCGGCAATTCTTCACAAATAAATAAAGACTCACTCATTGAAAACTATCCTTTCGTCATGAAAATAATATAAAATTATTAATTTGGTCAAAAATCAACATGGCACTATAAATGAACTCATTTTAAGAACATTTGAAAAAACTTTATGAAAATCCCTCTCATTTTGGGGATTTTTCAAAATTAATTTAACTTAGTTTTATTTTTACAGTTTTATTTTAATTTTTAAATTTTTACCTTTTATTTAAAAATATGATCAATAAAAAAAAAAAAAATAAAAAAAAAAAAAAAAAAAAAAAAAAAGATCACTCGATAACCAAGATTCGTTAAATCGAAGCAACAACCATGTACAATTACATTTTGTACTCCTGTATGTAATCATTTAAATCCAAATTTCATTTGAGAAAAAATTTTTTTGTAAAAATAAGAACCTTTCAATAAATTAATGAAAGAAATAATTATTTCTGATAAAATTAATTTTTAATATTTACACTAAAATTTAAAATATTGATTTTTTTCCCACCCAAAAAAAACAAAGGATACATTCAGGTTTAAAAATACTTTGAAAAGAGAGAGTGCGTCAGTCAGGGTGGCCTTTGTAAGCTTTTGTAATTTTCTGACTGTTAATTATTTTAATTAGTTTAAATTACATCCTTAAAAATAAATACTCTCGATTCCATATGTTTTAAGCCCATGACAACAAATTATCTTTTCTTTTATGTGTATATATATTTTTTTTTCAATTATTTGTTCCAATTAGTGATTGCAAAATTTCACTAATTAAACAAAAGAACGAAAGAGAAAGAGAGAGAGAGAGAAAAAGTCTTTAGACAAAGACAAAAGACTCTCTTTTCAATGGCTTAAAAAATCCATAAACTCTTTAATCAACTAATTACTTTAATTGAAAAAAATTTAAATTACATTGCATTATTCTAAATGGATTATTTTAATATAGTGAAATCGTAAAATAGGGAATCGGGAGGAAAGCTACTTGAGGTATCCCAAAGAAAAAATCAGGCGGGGGAAGGGGGGATGCTAATTCGTTTAATGGGGTCTTGGGTGATTAATTGCTGCCTTGGATGGTCCAATCACACTAATTGGACCACTTTGCATTATGGAATTGCCAACCGGAAAGAAATTGATCGCCAAATCCCGGACGGAAAGGCGAATTTCTCATTATACTAATATTTTTTCCGCGATTTGTAAAAAAAAAAAAAAAAAAGTGTTTTTATCTAAATTAAAAAAAAAAAAAAACAAGAAATTTTTCTTAAGTTAAAATTAAACTTCTAAGGAATATGTAATAAAAATGGTTAAAATAATAGTAAAATATATCTCTTAATTGTCCATTAAGACGAAACAAAAGATACAGGATGTCCATTTACTTTTGAGCGGAATTGCATATATATATATATATATATATATATATATATATATATATATAATATATATAATATATATAGTGTGGTTAAAAATATTTTATATAGATATTT